>JAJGOT010000178.1:807500-967500 GCA_022457155.1 Cladopsammia gracilis
CAGCATAACAGCTCTAGCGTCTTAAGATTACACTTAATATACCTAAACCCAGATATTAAAGCTTGTAGAGCTGGCTATCTAAATATGGAAACAATTTGCTAATAAAATGAATTGTCGAATTTTTTACGACGTCTAAATTCAAACGTCCGAATCAGCTTTAAAACGCTATAACTCAAAGCGATTATTATATTTTGCTGATTTGATTTGTTCTCGGGTTTCCGGACACGAAGCGCTAAAAAAACGTGTCGGCGATTTCCCATATTCAATTGCAGTGAAAAGTTACAGAATATTTTCGAAAAGGGGAGAAAAAAAATTGGAATGATCGCACGGAAATGGCTCTTGACGAAAAAGTTTTCGGAATTAAGAAATTCGCCGACACGGCGTGTTTGTTGATTATATGTTAGCCTAGCTTCTGTCAAAATTTAAGGAAAATCGAACAAATTCCCTTTGAGTTGTAGCTCTTTAAAGTGTCAAAATAAACAATGCGCGGTGCATTACGGTAAGTACAGATGGGTCTTTTATGAGCTGGACTAAAATGCTTTTAGCGACGAGTCACAAGCAGCATTTGCTTTAGGCCTATCACCTTTTATAACGATGAGCGAATGACATTCAACTCAAAATCGACCACTGCTAAGAGAAATTTACAAAGATTCTCCCCTAATCTTTTACAAAAGGAGAATATACTCGTTACATCAAAACTGTTAGGTCACGATCCACATTATCATTGATGAGCTTATGAGTCGTGTTTGGCCTGTCAACACTCGGAAATCTTCGGTAGTCTTCGGAAATGATCGGAAACGTTCGAATGACCTTCGGACAACTTTCCGACAGTTTTGGAGCCGTTTTTGTTTCTATCTGGATGAAATTTACTGTTACAGTCATTTTTTTTACTGTTAGTGTTTAAATGCCTAAATTTAACTGTTTTATAAGAGCCCAAAAATTAAGTGTTAAGCGTTATCGAGGTACCCCCATTGAGACCCTCACATATGCATGTGGCATCGACAGTTGCAACCTCGTTCCCAGGGTCTCTCTTCTTCCCGCTCCAGGGGGCGGGAAGAAGAGAGACCCTGGGAACGAGGTTGCGACAGTTGGCCATTGATGATCGAAATACAATTCTAATAACACTCTAATTTCAATATTTATATGATACAGTAGACTTTCAATAAAGTCCTTCGTCTTATATTTATAGCTCGCTCGCGGAAATGGCCTATTGCATTTTCGGCCTTATTTCGATCAATAATGATCAATTCTCGGTTATCTATTGCCGGATATTACACAGGGAATTCTTCGGAAATAGCAACTACGTATGTTCGTTTGTTTTCAGTTTTGTTTGTTTTTTTCCCTGCGATTTTTAATTTATTTTTTTTGTTCGTTTGTTTTCAGTTTTGCTTGTTTTATTTCAGTCCTGCGATTTTTATTTTTTTTTTGTTCGTTTGTTTTCAGTTTGTGTGTGTGTATGTGTGTGTGAAATTTAGGCCTTTAGCATTTGTTAAAGCTTAAGATATAATTTTCCAAAAAGTCGCGTCACCAAGATTTATAATAATGGCTATCTTGTGACGGCATAAAACAAAGGACTAATGTCACCTTAGCACCAGAGGATTATCTTTTCAGTGGATAAGGATCAGACAATCGTCGTTAAAAAAACACTTTTTTAATATCAAGTTTATTTGAACAACATTAATCGGGGTTTTAAATGTCACGCAATTCGTCACGCTATTTTTCAGATAAGCCGTGAAAATAAACAAAATTGAACCGGTTGAAAGTTATTTTACATTATAGATGCTTATAAGCTGATTTTATTGAACTTTTATTGAATCCAATCTTTTGTGATGAGATTTTTGGTGTAATTATTAAAGACTTTGAAGTTTTGGACACAAAAATGGCCACTCCATATATTTTTACTAAAACTGAGCAATACTCGTTCGCCTTTAACTCTTGTAATTTTAAACTCTCCACAATTCCATAAAATTTTTGAATTGAAATCTGTTTTTTAAGTAATGCTCTTGAATTTTGAACCAAATCAATGCCTGGCCCAGGGGGGATGGTCACTAACCGAAAAAACATAAGTCATAACAGCATAATATTTGGAATACAGGCTAAAATAAAATGGGCTTTTTTGATCAGTTTTTTTACGCCGGAATACATGTCGTACAAGACAATCTAAAGCAATGGCCACATCAATCTTCTCACTTTATTGATTAATATTAGTTCTTACAATTTGGCAATACATAAAGTTAAAGACCATACGACTATTAATTCAATATGAAAGGAGCTATAAAACGCGTTGGGCTGTGATCGAAACGTCGTCGGATCTTCCGGAAAATGGACGGAAACGGTCGTACAATCTTTGGACGGTATTCGGAAAGTTTTCATAAATCTTCGGAAAATCTTATATATAGTATAATCTTCAGAAAATTGCTTTAAATTTCGTAAAAAGTGTCGTTTATATAATAAACTAATCGAGATGAACACTCGATCTAAGAAAAATTTCATCTGAGCACCCATCTATTATATTCTATTTTTATTGGTGCGGTCTGTTTCTCAATATTGATCATTTTTGTTTATTTTTCGGGTCGTGCCTGACGAAATACTGAAAATACCAGCGGTACAGATAGCTTGGCTTGATTAGTTATTTATTAAAGTATCGATCGTGGTTACATTTGGGAGTGAACCAGGGTAATTAAATGAAAAAGTGGAATAAGATAAAATAAACAACACTGAAACGACGCGGACAAATTGGCGCCTCATAAACGAAAGCAGTCCAGTATTCAATCAAGCGGCGTTTATCATTTAAACTAACTTTAATTATCTTATACTAAGCCAAGAATCAACATAAAACTTGCTTTATGAGTTAACGTCCAAACACGCGTTCTTAAATTGAATAACTGCAACGCAATTTTCTTCTGCGCGGTTTGTTTAGAGATGCATATTAAATGGCGGGAAGGGGACATGTATGAAACGAAATTCATTGATATTGGCTATTGTGCAATGACTGATCAGAGATTGCTTTATCTGATGTATGAGATGATTTATTAAAGAGATGATATATCTTTCGAGATTCTTCTTTCATTGCGAGATTTTCAGGATTGCCTTAGATTTTCATGACTATCATCTTGAATCTTCCTCAACTTTGACCATGCTTGTTCCGTACGGTTGTATAGTCATGTGTACATAAAACAAAATTTGTAACTCGGCTGCTCTTTTATGTTAATTTATACAATCCAAAAATGCAAGAAAAAAAAAAGATTGTTGTATCGCGTTAACGCGTTATTTCTCAATTATCATTTCACTATCATTATTTTACTAGTTTACCCTGACTCGCCCCAGTCGTCTCTCAATTAAAGAGAGGAGCGCGGCCGAGGGGAGCGCGAGGCCGTGTCGCGCTTCTCTCGTTCCGTGTGTATCCCCCACGCGCGTCTCCTGCGTCTTGCCAAGAAAGACGACTTGGGACGAGTCAGCTAGTTAACCATATAGCTTATCGGCAGGAAATCAAAGAATAGACAGTATTCGTATTTTCGCAAATATTTTTACATGAGCCTCCAGTGCAAGCTATTACTAGTTCCTGTTTAATACGAATATGGTCTAGTAACTTGTGGTAAATGTTAGTGCTGAAAACAACCTATGACGCCCTGTTGAGCGTTAGCTCCAGTTAGGAAATGGGGACCACACGAGAAAAAGGGAAAACAATATTTGACCTCAGTGGGATTAGGTTAAGGTAAACGCACATAAAGAGCAGAATTTAGGGGACACTTCATGACGTTTATTGTCTGAATTTTTGAAAACAAGTGATGTTGAAGTTGAGTAGAAGAGCAAGAGGACACTTTTTGACGCTTATTAAATTTGTCATGCATCTAATTAGCTGCAATCCTGGACATAACTGTGCTGTTTATTGTATACTGTACAAGGTGGTTCTAACTCCTGAGTCTGTGGATGAAATCCTAAAGTATGACCTTTCAAATGAAAGCTCTTCAGCCGTCACCTCAGTCTTATGGTGCTATTTATTGTATCCTGTACATGGTGGTTCTAACTCTTAAATCTGTGGATGAAGTTCTTATGAGTGACCATTCAAATGAAAACCCCAAGTGAGAACTAACTTTCCTGTGGTTCTGTTCATTACGTTTATTTTTTTTTTCTAAAATAAAAAGTACAATTCATTCCTTTTTTAACATTTTTTAACTTTTTTCTTTAGTTGCCGTCACCCTACTAAGTTGCACCTGTTTTTGCCAGCACAAGGTCATACATACGGCGAGGTTGTCAATGTGGCGCCAGAATCACGCTGGGAATTCAGTATGAATTTCCGGCAAGTGCAACAAAAGAGTATGGTGGATAAATTTTAATGATATTGAAACAGAAGCCAAAAAATTTAAAGAAATTTTCATATACAAATGAAGTCCATATGGGTAGGGCGAAATTCAGTATATTTTTTATCAACTTCCCTTGAACAAATTCAATTTTTTTTGCGCCACTACCACGGGTTATATTTACTGTTTCACTGAGCTGGATTCAGTCACACACAAATTAACATTATTGTATTTTTTAAAAGGAAAATATTATAACCTCTTTCAAAGAAGATGTGTTTCCAGTACGAGTTTTAGTGGTTGATGTTATAATTATAAATTTGTTGTTCTTATAGTTAATGGAGGAGAAAGATAACTTAAGAAAAAAAAAATGATGTTACATTTGGTGACAATAAACAATAAACCTATTTCCTTTTTTTTCCTGATATATATGCATAAATCCGACGCTTTCTTATAATGTACGATGTATGACATAGTTTAGAGAAGGGGGAAAGTAATTACATTTGATTCAAATTATTATCATCTTTTCGATATTTACAGCAAACAGTATAAATTGTATAAAGCTAGTAAAAAGATAAAATCCTCATGCAGTTTTTTCTAAGCTGAGAGGCAGTAAGCTTTTTATTACTTATTTAAAAGCTTTTAAATCATTAGCGTCTTCTCAGTTAGTAGGAACAAAACGCGGTACTTTTTAATTCATAAATATATATTATATATATATTTTTTAAAATACCGTTGTTGTGTTGTTTTGACAATCAATTTATAGTTACAACAATTGGTTAAAACAAGTGAAATACTATTCTAAAGTTAGAGAACTTCTTTAAAAATAGAGTTTATTCATTGATTGACAGCAATAAAATTCTATATGAAATATATTGTAACAAATATTTTTTGGAGGTTTTTAATGATGATTCTTTGAGAGTGTTGCGAAAAACAACAGAACTTACGCGCGAAAATAGAATTTGGTGGCAAACAAACCAATGTATACCGCTCTGAATAGACATTTTATCAATAAAGTAAGCGACTCCCCAATATTACACTACGTAAACAGCAGGAAATGGCGCCAGTCAAGTCAAATAATGGCGGGAAAAAGATTAATAAGCAAAATTGAAATGACCGCTTGAATAGTGAGCGAGACCGCAGGATCATCTACCTGCAAGATTTTATTATTTCTATTTTTTTTATGTCAGATTTTTACTCTCCAACGAAATTAGGAAGTTCTCGATCGGTCAACTGAAAATTATCTTTAGTCACATTAAAGTGTACTAGATTAAAGGCTGGGATAAAATAATATAGCCTTGCCATTCTTCCGTGGCCGTTTCTTAGTCAACCGGCGGAAAAGGAAGTCGTATAAAAAAATTGACAAACAAACGTAATACTATAAGCACATCGAACGAAAGCAGAAATTTCTAACGGTTTGAGTCCGTTATCTTAGTGTAGCAGTTCTCGTTTATGATGTTTTTTCTCCCTTAAAAGCTGTCTTAGAGATTGCTGGCAAAATCAAAATTTTGGTCATAAAAATTTTATGTTCATTATTTCGCGTGTAATTAAAACACGAGATGAGAAAATATTTTTAGCCAATAGGAATCGATCCTTTTGTTCGTTACTTCACTCTTTTTGAATTAAACGCAAATACTATTATTGTCACATCGACAATACAGAAACAGCGTGAAGTTTGCTTTCTGCTTCCCCATCGGGACAGTGATCTTTTAAACGCAGCTTTACATCGACAGAGTGGCTCGCTCGTCGCACGCAATAATTTGACGAACAAATTTACGGTTTGCTTATTATGATCCGGCGCAAACTAATTTGACAGCCATGGCCGCACTTGTAGCGGACGTAACGCGCGTTGAAAACCTTACTGAACAATTCGGGCGACAAAGGCTTGAAGAAGGCTTAGCTCATAGAGCTGAAAGCCTTGTCTCGCAGCTTTCTGCAGAAAACAGCGCTTCTGATGTCAGGTTTTCGTCGCACCGCGGTACGTGGCTCATCTGCGAAAGGACACCTACCAACAGCAAACATGAAAGGAGCGCGAGTCAAGAGATCAAACAACACAGCGTAAGCCGTCATTTGCAGCAAAGGGAATCACCGCAGCTTGTCAGTGAAGTTCGCATCGTTAAAGTTGTTGGCAACAAACGCAATTTAAAACGCAACCAGGCTATAAAATCGTCAAGAGGTGAGGAGTATATACTTGCCACAAAGGATAAATTTAACAGTGTGTGTAATGCCGAATGGGACGAGGGACTTGATTTATCAAGCTCGAGCGATGACGAATTGCGAGAGCTTTTTTTGTGCAAAGTCAAACCACCTGAAATGGACAGCGATTTGCAGGAAAAGGAAGACTGTGCAGAGGTTCTGTCGGCTCGACTGAATGGCTTAGCTCAGGATCAAAGTGACAAAGCGGACACTAGAAGAAAAAGAAATAAAATTTGTCGAGGAAGTCAGAAAAAGAAAATCAAATTTTCGAGGCCCTGTCTTGATTTGGAGAAGATGGAAGCAAGGAGATTGGAAGATCTCAACAATGACAACAAAAAAACGGAAAATATATTTCATCCGATTCATCAGATGTAGTGTCAAAAATTCCGGGAAACAATAAACATCATTTACTTCAATTCATCAATTGGTTGATGTGAAACAAGACATCAACTGAAAGCGGTTTTAAAAAGAATTGATTCAGTTATGGTATAATCAATTCAAGAAGTAGCTAACATTGTGAAAAGTACAAAATTGTAAAAGATGCATGTATTGTTAAGCAACAACTCAAAAGCTAAGTACATGACGTTCTGTGTACAGTACGTAATGCAGTGTTTTTCAAAGTAGATCATGTGTTTGACATATCAATTTTGCGGTGTACAGCTCAAACGTTTCAAAGATCGAATTATGGCATGGAATTTTAGATTTCGATGCCTTGAGTTTCATACTTTCGGCGATAATGTTAGAGAAAAATATAAACCGACGATTTAAGAATTAAGCAGAATTCCGGAAACAATGCATAGATGTAAATGTTATACTATCTCTGAACAACAAATATTACAGTGACTACTCATTTGAATTTTAAATATACGAAGACTTTAATCTCTGGCTGTTTGCCGAACGTATGTAATGTACGATAATACGGATGAGCTTCATCTATAACGATCCCACTCAGGCAGGAGAGAAAAGATGTAAACGTTATCTCAGACGGATTCATTTGAAAGGTTTTTAATCATGCATCTATCCGCTTAGTGACATCGTGTAACTCAAGAAATTTATTGAATAAAACTGTCAAGAAATCCTTAGAGACCCCTTATTGTTTGTAACCCGACCAAAGCTTTTCATATTTTTGACGTTCAGATCCTTTTTTGGACACCTTAATTTGACACAACTCAGTCTAGTTTTCGAAGCGTTCAATTTATTGCCGTGTTTCATCGGCTAAGAAATCAGGAAAATGTCCTGGAAAAGCGGATCGCAATATTTGGCTAAACTGGAGACGTTTGTGGTTAAAACAAAAGTCCAGGTTATGGAATGGCCCAGGGCGATATGTCTAATTTTCGAGGGAAAATAGAGACCATATTTCGTTTACCTTATTGTACAAACACCTAGCACCACTTTCCATTAATGACAGTTTTCTTTTCAACTCTGATTAGTTCGAAGAACAACGGATGAGCGAAAGTAAAGTTGACAGAAGGATTTACTGATATTAAATAATTATATATATTCGGTCTAATGCATTGACAACCATGTCCTAACTTAGATGTACCATGCTGATAACTAGCAGAGAAAATGACATCTGCAAGTGTCGGCAGTGCTTCATTAAAGGTCAATTGTATAAAATCACATGTTGATTGTATATATGTAAGTTCCTTTTTACATCCTGTCAGTCTCCTGTGCAACAATAAAGCAGATCGACGATGACAATGTGTATATATTATACTATGTGGAATGTTCGTTGCTATGGAGAAAGTCCCGAAAGTTCTCAAAAATGACCCAAAAAATTAACGAGAGTTATTAATTAAAAAAAAAAAAACAGGTTTAACTTTTTCAAGCTTATCTTGCTTTTAAAATTAAAATAGGATCCATTAATCCTCTCATTCCAAGAACACCGTATAACTTTGATTTCTCTCTCAATATTGACAGATTTATAAAACGTCCAATATTTTTAACTTTTAAGATTACGAAGAGATTTACTACAAAGAACTGTACCAGAGAAATGAATTCAATTTGTGTTTAATTTTCGCGCATAGCTATATTGGACTATGTACTCGGTAGGCTTTTGATACTAATCCGTTATACGAGCCATCGGGCAGCCAAGGGAATAGCAATAACTTTTGAAAAGAACACCGATTTAACGGAATACGTTCATCTATAGAAACCTCACATCAAACCGCATTTTTACGACCAGATTTTTGTTGGCGTTGACTTCTGTTGACTTCCGTTGACTCAGTTCAGCATTGACAACCAAGATAAATTATGCTACAACATGGATCACGGTCACGCTGCAACATGGGCTGGGTTAATTCAATTTCTTAGATGAGGTCGGAATTCTGTATTAAACAGGTTGGGAAAATCAGAGAATTGTGTCTTAAACAGGGTCAGGGCTTGAGTGGCCCGACCGCACCTCCCAACTCGAGCGTCTGTCCCCCAAGACACAAACTCGCATAACAACATAACAGCAGTCTTAACAAGTGATGTCAAATGACAAATACTGGCTAGAAGTTATTTTTACAATTGACATGTTTTACGCCTAAGGCTGTATTTCCACTGTCGCGTAATTTTTACGTGCGTAAATATAATAAGAGACGATGTATGAACAGCTCAGTTGCAAAAACTACGCGAGCTGTTCATACATCGTCTCTTATTTTTTTATTTACGCACGTAAAAATTACGCGACAGTGGAAATCCACCTTAACAATGTCTTTTCAATATAAATTATTAAACACATTCTGTTTACAAATAGCAAAATTAATTGTTTAAAATTGGGTTAAGGCGGGACTTAACCTAAACGCCACTTTTCCGCCACTTGACATGGCTTTAATGGAAATATCTCGTTCACATTTCAAGCAATCCAAAAACCCTATGCTTAAAACATAAATCTATGTTATGGGGTGTTTTGTACATTTTTGGGTGATTTTTGGGTATGTTTGGGAGGAAATAGTTTTTCTCAAAGGATTGGTAAAATTTACTAAATGAGAAATATTGAAGATTTAGTGCAACCTCGTTTCCAGGGTCTCTCATCTTCCCGCCCCCTGGAGCGAGAGAAGAGAATCTTTGATGTACAAAAACATGCACTTTAGCGGGTGTTTCTTGGTGTTGCGGAAGCCATTGTTGGTTAGCTTTTGTGTTGTGGTGTGGGTATTGTTCAGTGTCTTTTGAATCTTTTGTTTTACGTCATTTGGTGATCACACCATCCGCAACACCAAGAAACTACCACTTTAGCGCCGCCTTCACGAAGTAAACAAAGGCACTAGGTAATTAGCATAACCAGGTAGTGTTTACTTTTTGTCAACTGCATTATTTAAACAGGAGTTATTTTTCTTCTCGACAATTGGCGATTACTGTAGTTGAAAATTAAAATTAGTAAGTTCTTCAATTTTCATATATTCTCTCGTTATCAACTTTAAAATCTGAGCGGGTTTCTAATTATTTTGCTTCTGCCAAAAAACTACTTACATGAAAGTTTACTGAGTTTGTAACACCGACAATGGATTAGCCAAACATTTATAGTCCCATTGAGTCAAATTTTAAATTAAAGAAAATGCAACAAATGGTTCTGAATTAAGGCATGACATGAATTTGAAGTAAGGCTGGGAAAAGCCCTCTCTCCTACTCCTTCTCTCCTCCCTCGTTCCCCATCTATGGTACATATCATCGACGGAAAATTCACTTATTATTAAAAATTAATAATAATTTTATTAAAAATTAAATTATCTTTTATTTTACTTTATTTTTCTTGAGTCAATCTTTTCTCGGCCGTACGGATCAGTTTGCCGTGTTATTTTACATTTACCCACGAACCACAGGTTACCCAAACTCGCAGTAATATTATTGACAAGTAGAAAACATCCAAATAAGTGCTCTTTTGTGGCTCCCTCTTGGTCAAGTAAATGACAAAGAAAACATCCGTTGCGGTGTGTAACGATTGTTACATCACTAGTTGCATTGTACAAATTGATATATTTTGGGGGCCGTACCTGTGCTGAATATGAGACTGACTTTCCCTTTTTCGCATAATGTTTCATGAAGACAGCATCCTTCTGATAAAAAGAGAAAAAAAGGAAAAAACAATACGAAGAAAGGACAGAAATAGCTTAATACCACAGTGATCTTAATCAGGTAAAAAGCTAGTGATTTCATTTGCATTTCACAGTGAAACGGCGAATGAATTCGAATAATCTTTCCGGAGTAGAACAATAGAGAATGAAGGCGCTTAAATGTGCTAACGTAACTGAAAAGTCTTTGTCTTTTTTTTCTCTGCTGCAAGAGTTTTAGACATAGATTCGGTGTTTTCAAGCTCTTTAGCCCTACCCCTACCCCGCTAAAATGCCAAAGATCAGCTGCATTGCGTGACGACACAAATAACTTCTGTCACGATCACGGCTTACAGTAAACGCTCCGACATGTTTGTTCATTCAGTACTTCTTAAGCAGTGATTAGATTCATCTATCCGTTAACTTCAAACCGAAGAGCATTCGAGAAATGCTATAGCCTTTAAATAAGATGCCATAATGCTGAAATGTGTCGAAAGTTTAACAGAGGGTTGTGTGCGACCTTGCTTGGCAGTCCGCGGCCGGCGCATCATCGGACGATTAGTATAAATTAACAAGACTAAAATACGATGAACAAAGAAGGGATTTATAATGACAAAAATGGTCTCTGAATCTGTCTTCTACCGCAAATGAGGTAAGGAAATTTCAATGTTTTTCAATGTGGCCATTTTAATGTCATAATGGGCTAGTTAGAATATTTGTGTGACCCGCAAATTGATTGTTGCGTGACCTCGTAGGGTCAAGGCCTAAAAGTCTCCGTTTTCATCTCGAAGAAAACGAAGCAAAATATTTTCACCCACACTAGCGTTTTCGCATCGTTTTCACCTATCCACACTAAAACGGTCGAAAACGATGAAAACGACTGGGACCGGGGATTGCGCATGTGTTGAAGATGATAGATGCTCTGATTTGGACTGGAAACCGATGGCATGTGACGCTTTCAGTACGTCATCGTTTTCAAAAGTCTCCGTTTTCACCTAACCACACTAGAGACTTAACGCCACCGTTTTCAAAAGTCTCCGTTTTCACCTGTCCACACTAGAGACGAAGCGTTTTCAAAACGATGCGTTTTCAAAAGTCTCCACTTTTGAACGAAAGTCTCCGTTTTCATCAGCGTTTTCGGGCGTTTTAGTGTGGATGATAGGCGAAAACGCATCAAAATGTATGCGTTTTCAAACGAAAACACATAAGTGTGATCGGGGCCTAATTTTAACGAACTTTGAAATGCTCTCGCGTCGCTCTGAATGATTTGACCAAAGAAATTTTTACGGCAATCTTGAGATCATCTTTGCAAAACAGCCTTAAATGGCGATTTTAACGGAATTTCGTTTTCTGCATTTTTCTTTAAAATGAAAAAATATTTGGCCGAAAAAAAAAGTGATTTTTGTTATACCTTAATCTATCTAACGTTAAAATATCAAAGGAATCCAATTTTATCTCTTGCCTCGATATGTTTGATTTTTACAGACAGGCGCTCTTAATAACTGTGTATAGACTTTTGGCAAGAAGAAGATTAGAGAGATAAGAGACCAAAATTTCCAAAATTTCCAGACAACGCAAAATCGAATTCGTTTCCTTTTGGGAAAAATCCTTTTCTTGGGTAAAAACATGTAATCACATTTCGAAATGCAAATTTATTTTTAATGCATTTTTCAAAAAGGCTGCAGCTGGTCTTTAACACCTCTGCTCTTGGTGTCGTCTTATTACGCAAATGATTCCCTTAAAGACTCAGTTCTGTTATGCATATTTCATTGTTTGTCTACCATTACAGTTCAACAGTCTGTTTAAAAGCCTTTGTCGAAAAGCCAAAGTTAACTGTAATTGTTTTTTGGGGAAGTAGGTTCTAATGTCTTGATAAATGGAAACTCTTGGTATTGTTATACATTTTATTACTTGAAGTGACAAAGATTTTCCTACGAAGCAACCGGTATCCTTATCTGGAGCGTATATTTTTGTAAACGGATGCCTAAACAAAGAACCGCTCTGGACAATGAAATCGAGGTACGTATGGTCATCGCTTGGTGGCATACAATTACATAAATCAAACGTTTTCGAATGGTTTATTTCGAACAACTTCTGTGAGCTGTAACTTACGTTTAAATAGCCACCCCTCTTGTTTTTGACCGTAGTACGTAGAAATCGGATCGCTTTGACCGTCTTTGATTGTACCATACTCATGAAGAATATTAAATGCAAATGTTTATGTCTATATCTCTCTTATTTCCAAATAAAATTATTCTTCGTCTTCATTGTCCCATTTCAACGTTTGACTAGGATATAACCAAAAAAGACAAAAAAAATCAGAGCGTCTAAAAGAATATTACTTCCTTGAATAACCTACCAGAATCAATAAAATTTCGTTCTAAGTTACAAATATTAGCATTTTAACATTATATTTCTCAGAACTAAAACGGTTTTTTATGATATGTTAAGTTTATTTGTTTAAAAAAAATCGAAAACGAAGAAGACATTGAATTTTTATCTTTAAAAATCCCGGTATCTGTTTTAGTCCAGGTTTTGTCGAAAGAAAAAGAAAAACAATATGTTAATTTGCGCCCTTGTTGTCGAATATACAAATGTTTACTGAAACAAGTTCTGCAGTGCAGTGACGTCATAGAATCAATTTGAGAATGACAAATTTTCTCTTGCTCGATAATTCTACTGCTAGTTTGTTCAGTTATTACTTCTTATTTTATTTCTTTTATAGAGAAAAATCGAAAAAAAAAACTATAGTGTATGTATGGTATTCTAGCCTTTAGGATATAAAAATGCTCTAGCTAAACACTATATTTGCGGTTTTAAATTGCATCAAAAGGCAATTTGGTTTTTCACATGTACAGCTCATCCTCTAAATCCTCTCATTTCCTAAATTTCAAACCAAAAAATTAGTTTTTACTTTTCATAGGACCTTGACTAAAACTTAAAAAATATCATTAATTATTTTATATGTGACACTATGAAAATGTATTTACGAAATAGCTAAAAGATACATTGTATTTTTTTTTCGTGTACTATACAATCATGTTATTTTAAATTGGAATGATGCAAAAAATCAATGGACTATTCTACTAGTAGCGGACTTGGAATATAAGTTTTAGATATAGTTAGGCTTTTAATAGAAAGTATTCGAAAAATCAGTATTCTCCTACGAACATACAATGTTGATCTCAACTGAGTACAAATAATAAAATTGTTATGTTATTTCCTTGATAGCAAACAGGTTATACGAATGCATGTCGTTTAAAATATTCTTCTTGTTGCATTGCATCTTTACAACTGTAATGATATATACATGTCCTCTGACTTTACCGACGTTTTCTGCAGTGATATTCGTTGTGTTTCCGAAAAGCAACACCAAGATTATATTTCCTAACACTTTACTTCTAAAACGCAATGCTCTGAATGGTCGCCATGATGATTTGTAGATACCTGACCGCACTACTGACGATAAAAAAATCCTGCGACGTGTCTCAACAGAATGTTCGTGGCGATTCCCAGCAAAGTGAAACCAATGACAATTCTTGTACAGCTGTTGTTGACACTGGTTTGGAAATGAGTCGTTTCCAAACTGTCCCCAATGAGGCGAAGCTCTGCGGCGACCTCCCGACAATTTACTTGCATTTCTTGCGTCAGATCTTCGCCATTCCCATAACTCAGTGTGCTGTGTAATTTCTGGACCTCTTGATAACCCATAGTTCTGACTTTCTTTGTCATTAACTATTGGTTAAACTGTAAGAAAGACAATTTTAATGCTTAGTAGGGAATCTATAGATCAAGAAATTAAAGAATGTCCCTTGTGTTTATTGAGCTTCAACAATCGTCAGCCGCGAAGGTTACTTAACTATATGATAGCTCTTGAAATTTTACAATATATGCAGCTCGATACATATATATGATCGGTGAAAGCAATTCAAACTTGTTCGCGTATGAATTGATCAACTCTTTAAATAAAACAGAGAACATGAATTATAAAATTTAGAGTGATTTCTCAGTAAAGCTGGGCCGTTAATCCGTCATACACCACTTAATACACCCTTTCGATCGTACGCGACCATGTATTATTTTTATTGTATGTATTAATGTATTGTCGAAAACAAGTTTCTTCAGCCAAAAAACTTTCGTTTAGAAACCAATTGCTGTTTCAGTGACGAAAAATCACATTCGAAATCACAATGACCAGTTTAATAGTTAGGAGAAATAATCGTGTAGCAACGAGATCAATAAATACACAGAAGAAGTCTCCGACAATAGTGTGAGTACCTTTTCCACTGAATCTGTCCTTGTGTCACAATAAATGGACTTGAGGTAGCAACTTGATAAAAATAGGTACCTTTGCCAATGAGTCCTCGTGCCACAAGAAATTGACTTAAAAACTTGACAAAAAAATTAGTTGTATCATACAAATCGATGTGTCTTATTAGAATACTACGAAGCTGCGAAATCACTTTAAAAATCTTCCACCAAGAAACGAATAAGCAGTTTTATATCGGTTGGTCAGCGGTCTTGGTGTTGTTATCACATCTTTAAACACGACTTTTACACGTTCCTATCCACATTCTCACGCAACGTTAACTGTTTTTCCATTTAAGAGCGTATGTTTGATTGCCAGAAATCTAAACGTACAGACTTCGCATACCGACTATAAGTTGGCTCTGGCTGTATCGCGATTGAGTGACAAAAAAGCTTAATTTTGTGGTTGGCGTCTGTATTGGGTTATCCCTCGTATGAAATTGTTTTGATTTAAAAATTGGCATCGTGTTCACGATATGCATGAAAAAACTGCTGACTTGTTGATTCTACGTTGCATGTAGTTAAAGAACAGTTATAGAGTTGATTTGCTCAACTCCACCTAATGATGTAGACTTATCACTTTGATATATTCGAAAAACCAATCGCAACTGCACTAAGATGTTTTACAGTTTGGTTTGCCGCGAACGTAAAAACAATCGGTTGTCATGGTATTGTTACCTTTCGTGATCCGCCGGACGCTTCACTTCCGAGAACAACACGAACGAAAAAAGGTTCATGTAATCTTCGGTCATTGATTAAAACAGATGTATAGCATCAAAAGGAAATAAGGACTGCTTTACAACACACAACGTCGTCCCTTATCATTTCCAGCTGGCATGATGCAAGGGAATTACTCACCTATACTGATAAAATATGATATATTCAACAAATGATGAAAACCTATAATCATGAATATACCGTTTAAGTACAATTCGTGCAATATTTCATTTTCAGGCAGTCTTTTTCATTTTTCTTTCCTGGCTTTTCTGGCATGCAGTTATCGTAGCTTTCTGCCGCATGTTTTCTCAAATGAACGCCAGGAACATTGATTGCGGGCTGAGTTGCCTTAAGTAGGCGTTGATATTAAAATCAAAGAGCCAAAGGCAAGTCAGATATCGATACAAGGAAATTGTCATATTCTTAAAACAATTTAATTGTCTAAATAAATATCCCTTCCCCATAAACGCCTGAGGCGAAATTGAGGTTTTGTTGGGCCGTTTAAATAATAGTAGGTCTTTAATCGGGTGCTATACTATATAATTACTCAATTTAACAATTGTTTTATCGAAGGGTTTGACATGGAGGCTAAATTTCACTTCTCCTGTTCTATCGAACAACAAATAAAACGAAATACGGCTAAGTTATAAACAACCGCATTGAATAGATTGAAATAGAAATCGTTTATATTTAGTTCGATTCAAACATTTATTAAAAAGACTGCTTATCAATGAATGATTCTAATAGTTACCTTGTTGCACGAGTTCTTTTTCAGATGAAAAGCATCATATAGAAAATATTTATCAGGAGAATCGTGTATGTCTTGTCAACTTCGTGCATGTAGCTGTGAAATGTCGGCTACTGACTGGTACCTGCCCGAGTCAGTTGTTTAACTTTTGTTTGCTCAGAATTTTCAGGTTATCCATCGTGCATTTAACGTCCTTCAAAGGCTTTGCTTTGCACGAAAGCACACTACAAGACTTAACTCAAGTACATATTAAATGTGTTCGGTGCAAAAATTTGTGATTTTGTTTTAATTTCGTGCCTAAAATGGTTAATTCTAAGGTGATCCTTTATAGGAAACCAGAACGTATTTTCTGTACTATTTACGGCTGAGCCTTCTTGTGTAAAGGAGTGTTATTTTAAAATATGTTTATTAATTTTGTGGAAATTGTATTGATATTTCTAAAATATTCATTAAGTCAGTAGATGTGAAATACAACAAAATGTGTAACCCTAACAAAATTGCATGCTTATTAGTTGTGCTTCTATTTTGGCATAGTTGTCCAGCAGTAAAATGTTTCTGATTTTTCTTTGATAGTGATTAAAATATATAAGGAGACCCAGTATTGGTTTTTTCGGTTGAATATGTCCGAATTTACAGATATAAAATAAACCACGAGTTCTCTTTATCGTTTTCTTCAATGAAATATCACCTCGCATTTTCCGTCCGTAAATTCTTGGCAAAGCGGAAAAATTTGCACCGAATTGCGACCATATTGGTCTCTATAAGCAAATGCATGCACGTGAATTAAGTCCAGTTTCGAGGAACAAAAACCGTTCAATAAAGCTGCTGCAATAATTGTTGCTCACAAATGAGTCATTGTCAACAACAACAGTTCTTTTCAGAACTACACTCACCCGGACGATCACAAACGACAGACTACCGATACTCCTGGGCTTAAACCATTTACAGTGAAATGAAATACGTCGGTCCAGTTTCATGTTACATTGTTGGTAGGTTCCGCATGTCTAGATGTCTCGTTACATTCAGAGGGTTCGCTACTTTCGGGGGACTAGTTTACTTTTAGGATTTATTAGCAGCCACAAAGTTTTGACGTTACCCTTCCGGGGTTGCTACTGTCAGGGGTTCGTTTCTTTCGGAACTTTACGGTAAATTCGCTACCATGCAATAACTTATAAAATATCCTCATATGTCAGTGAAATATCATCTCGCGCTGCACTTACTTGCGTAACAAAAATGAAATTTCGAAAAGACAACAGAAGATTTGGGAAATAAAATTTGGTTTAAGATGGCCGAAAACAGTTTTCTTGTACCTATGCGTTATTCATGGTTATTTGCCTGTGCGCCTGTGCGCCTTGTGGCAATACGGTTGCCATGACAACACGGCTTGTTATAGCCAGCTTTAAATGTTTTTTCTATTTTCAGAAGGTCTAGTAATTAGATTTCTTCCGTTATTTGTCTCCAGCAAACTCAGAAAAATACTGACATGTCAGAAAAATACTAACATTGATCTCATGTAATTTTGACAGAGAGATTCTACCAAATATTCCGACATTATTATCAGCTGGTGTTTCTTATTAAGACTTAGCACATTTCCGAGAAAGTCACAAAATACTCAATCACATTAATTCAGTTTTTTGGTCAACTGCGCAACGCAAAAACGCAGGGTATCGTCCTCGTTGTGCTATCTAACGGACTGTTTGATTTTAAGAGGGAAAATGACACTCGTGATCCACGTTAAAATACGATATAGTCTTGAAAGGCCATTTTACAAGTGAAATGGGTGGTGTTCCTCGATCAGTATGCATGCAAAACGTACCTACAATGGAGGTCAGAAGTAGTTGGGACACTTGTGAACTAAGTGTCAAAAAAAAAAAAGCACCTACTAGTACTTATACTACTCTGGGAAATTTTTACCCGCATATTGGGCGCAACCCCTCCTCCCCCCAAACACTGTTGACAGATATCAGTAAATACTCTGTGTATTAATCTGCGTTCGATCATCAAAACGAGGAGGAGGGAATAGATTATTACTCGTGGCGTTATACGCCAACGATCGAGATATAATTGAGTAGTGATTCTCTGTCACATTTTGTACTTAGAAAAGAGTGACCTTTGGTCAGTTTCCCGGGGGGGGGGGGGGGTGAGGGGGTACTCCCTATAATGGGCTATACGGGGATGCTCCGCCCGAAAGGGGTACCTTTTTTAGGCTGGCGGTATATGAAAGGGTAGGGATCTCACGAGTTGAAGTATATGAAAGGGTAGGGATTTCACGAATATAGGAAAGGGTAGGGAAAACACCTGTTGAAGTATAAAAAAGGGTAGGGAAAACTGCCATTTAAGTATTATAAAAAGCGCCTTTCAAAATATATCAAACAGACGCACGTAAAGGCTATATGAAAGGGGTGCCATTTTCAATGAAAGGTACATGAAAGGGGTACCTTTCTGTCAAAAACGGTATATGAAAGGGTAAGGGTTTGGACCTTGGGGCGGAGCATCCCCGTATAAAACTTTGTTGGGTATCCCCCCCCCCCCCCCTC
Organism: Cladopsammia gracilis; assembly: GCA_022457155.1. Classification (NCBI taxonomy): domain Eukaryota; kingdom Metazoa; phylum Cnidaria; class Anthozoa; order Scleractinia; family Dendrophylliidae; genus Cladopsammia; species Cladopsammia gracilis. The sequence continues at coordinate 826,336 of JAJGOT010000178.1, forward strand.
CCCGGGTCAGTTTACTTAAAAGCTACGTGATAATTAGTATTTCTAGTCTGTCTGTTACCATAGTGAACCTGTGAAATCATTTAATGAGACATTGGAAAACGTGCACGTTCTCATTTCTTGGCGTGATCAGTGTGACGAGTAAAGTAAATGATGACAAGGCATAACGACAGGTCATAGCTTTTCATTTAATTAAATCTTTTACTTAGGTGCAGATTTTGTCATCGCATCTACACTCACTGGTCCTCACTGGTACACTATAGCGTCATCAAAATATACAACATTGAAAATGATAGCTACAATTCCAAAATTCATCTGCTCTCTTCTGATCTAAATCATTACAAATCATTATGACATTAACTAATCAAAACTTATGCTCTCTATAGAAAATTTTAGTTCGCAAAATTGTACATCGGTATTCTCGGTCAGCTTGTCTTTTCTTCCGCTCAAACATGTCAAACTCAGTTGTCAATAGGCCATTTCCGAGTTGCCTTTAGCCTCTCTATCAAAGCGAGGTAAGGTGCGAAACCTTTCATATGAAAATGAGGTTTCATTCACATGCAAATAAAACTTATTTGCATGTGAATGAATACTCATTTTCATAAGAAAGGTTTCGCACCTAGCCTCGCTTTGATAGAGAGGCTAAAGGCAAACCGGAAATGGCCTATTGTCCCGTCAATTGTCCGGTTTAGCAAAATGCTTAAGATATATTTAACAGGAGTCAAATTGTTCCTGGAGTGTCAAAATGTTTTTGTAGTTCAGGATAATATTCGTACCATACGGTGTTTTACGGTTATTATCCGTACTTTAGGCGTCAAAGTAGTATATTAACCGTAAAATGTTGTTTTTTAAGAATATTAACCTTGAAAGACGCCACTTACGATTATTATGCGTGTAAAATACGCATAATAACCTGAAAAAGTACGCATAATAACGGTATGTGGCGCGCTTTCAGGTTATTACTCGTATTATGTACCAAAAGTTGGATCGAGAGAGATTGTCCCGAATGCGGCCGCCATTACAGGAAAGATTCTAGAGGGATGATATTAAGAAACGGATGAGCATTTCTTTAAAAATAGTATTTATGTGAAGTCTATTCCTCTTAACCTTTCCATTGAGCAAGTTAACGACTGAATTTTTTTTCGAAACAACTAGCATTTTGAAAAAGTTCTGCGGAGTCGCAGCGATGCGAAGCATCACAGAGCGATCGAGTGTCGACTTGAGGAACTGTTGTCGCTGTTGAAATCCACTGTTGCACTATTAAAACTAATGTCCGCTTCCAATGATAAAATAAAACAAGTACCTGTATGTTTACTGATTTAAATGCCTACAAAATTAAGGAAGATCAACTTTACACAACGAAATATAACTCCACAGCAATGACCAAATTCAGTTCCACGATTTACGGCCGGCGAAGGATTTAATTGAAAGTGGCCGGACGAATAAAATTCCAAGATTCGCGGTTCGTATTTCACCATGGAAAAAGGGAGATGTGTGCCGTCCCAGAAAGGCCGTTTTCTTTTGAAAGTTAATGATTATTTGAAAGAAATAGCAGAGAAAAACAAACAAAAAGTTGGCAAAACTGCCAGTCAACATAGAGACGACTTAAATATTAAAATTAAAGGCACTATGCAGTGTGCCGACCAGTGGTACAGTGGTAGTGCGCTCGGCTACAAGACCGGCATTTGATAGAGATCGCGAGTTCGAATCCAGGTGATGCGATTTTTTGTTTTCTTTTCCCTTGTTTTTTTTTCTTTTTTTCTTTCTTTCTTTCTTTCTTTTCTTCTTCTTTTTTTTTTAGAACCGTTGTGGCTAAAAGTCGCGTAATTTAAGCCAATTTCTTCTTCAGTTTTATTTTTATTTTGTTTAAATAGTCTAAAATCACAGTTGCTGAGCTGCGGCGAGGCAAGATATCACAGTTACGTTTTTTATACATTCGACCGAAATGCAGCCAAGCTTTTTTATCAATAATTTATCGTTTTAAACACTGGAAACTGTATTAAGCAATAGGCCGCATTTTCTATGCGTTTACCGGCGCTATTAAAAACCGCTTGGAATTTTGAGAGAACATTCGAAAAGCTTGTAAATCACGAGCCGTGCTTTTTCCGTGTTATCACAACATCCCGCCTGGGTTTATAACGTCATTGAACTCATAGAAGAATGTGGTCTATTGCTTTTTACGAAATAACTATAGAAAACGTCTGTTGAAGAGAGCGCTTTGTTATAATTTTTGGCCGATCAAGATGCTTATTCTCCTCACTCCATTAATACATTCATCGAATGCTGCGGGAAAACCAATCAAAGCGACTGAACTTGACTAGCTTGGAAAGCTTGTAAATCACGGGCCTCCCTTTTCTCGTGTTCTCCCAACATCCCGCGTGAGTTTATAACGCCGGTAAACACATAGAAATGTGGTCTATTGTGTTTACGAAATAACTAAAGAAAACGACTGCATGTTGAAGAGAGCACATTGTTGTAATTTTGTGTCGATCAAGATGCGTATTCTCCTTACATTTGCATCGGATGACACGGAAAACCAATCAAAGCGGCTGAACTTGAATGAACTTGACTCGCTGCCACAGAGAAGTGAGAAAACACTCACAGGTTCAATGAAAGCGACGAAAAGTTTTAGCGCTTTGAAATTCACCAGCTGAAATTTATCAGCTGAAAGAAGAAATGTATTCAATGATCCAAAAGTACTTTGAAGGGGAAATCCAAAAAATTGTGTCCGGAATCTGCCGCCGCAAAAGAGAATATGCGAGGAAACTTTCGAAGCCTACAAACTTTGTTTTGGATTCAAAGATTGCCTTCTTGTCAGCATTTTTTCAATTGGAATAAAGGTTAGTTACAGAAACGCAGCTTCTAAATCTCTTTTCGACTTTATGAACTTACTTTGAAGCCTACTGTGATGCCCGTACTTTTTCACATTTTCAGTGATGAATGAAAACAAAGATCATTGTTTTTTATAACCTGACAAATTGTTGGATCGTTTCATGCAAATTTTCATTGTCTGCTTGCTGACCATCCCAGTGCTTGGACATAATCAGAATTTAAACTGTATCTGCTGCAACTACAGAAATTTGCTCTCCAAAACAAAACACGACAGCGTAAAAGGAATCGGCGTAATTCTCCTAAAAAACAAAGCGATAGTTTTCAATTCCACTGTGAAAATCAGACTTATTGATAAGCTTATGTTATCTTAGAATTTGTAGGCACATTTATAACATTCAGTTGAAAGGACACACCTTAATCCTTCAGTGGAACTCAGTTTAATTATGAAATACGAGATCGTCGAAATGATTCGATAAATTTGTATTGTATAGAACAACTACTATGCAGTCGTTCGCGGCATTTCCTTTCCCAGAGGAAGGGTAAAGCATACACAACAAGTAATGACAAATTATTTCTTTTTTGTGTTTAGCATTTAAATTATTTGCAAATTAGTTGGAGATTTTAAAGGCAAGGTACGTTTGATCACATTCGTATTCGTACAACAGGTCCGGATGAAAGGTACGCTTAATAATCGTTTTACGCGCGTGCCGTTTAATTTTGTTCACTTTGAGTTCTGTTCATTCGTAGAACAGGTGTGATGCATGGTACGGTTAATAACCGTAGAACGCATTTTTCCGTTATTTTGATCGCGTTCAGTTCTGTGCATTCGCATGACAGGTCTGATGGAAAAATACGGTTAATAATCGTCAGTTGAATCACATCTTGCATGTGTTTCTCGTTATTTTATTTGTGAAGCTTTGCGCTTTTTTCGCCTTCCAAAAACTGATAAATCTGTAAGATATTTTAATTTAGCTAATAGACTCTATAGAGTGAATTTTTTTTCCAATGACAGCTCAGTTCGCTATAACATACATGTGGAATTTTGTTCGAATTCGCCTGATTTCCTCAAAGTCCTTTGACTCCTAGCTTTTATCAAGGAAATTCAACAATTTATAAAAAATTGCAAATTCCACCCTTCTGAATCAACTATAAACTGAAAAGTTCAAGACACCATAACAAAATGCTTCTCCGTAGCTTCTGTTTAAATTTAAAAGCTACCATTTCACCCACACTTCAAAGATTTAAAACCATCTTATATAGCATAATAACTGATCAGCACCTCAGAAAAGTGCTCACATTTTAGCCTAAGTTAGGATTTTATTCACTGCCTCAAAAGTTACAACTATCTCACATAATAAAAAAATACCAATGGAATGTTCTATCTTTATTTTAGAAGCAATAAAAAGTTAAATAAAATTGATTATTGGGGAATCATTTTCCACTTTTGTCACTGCCCTGCTTTGATAGAAGTTTTTGCCTAAATGATACATTTTTTGAAAGAGAAAATTAACTTGACTTTTTTTTTGTCTTTTTGTCAATGCTGTTCCACATTTTTGGACCCTGAAATGATAGGGAGTACTGCCCTAACCTGAAAGATTTATGGGGAATATATCAATTATGTCTATGACGTGTTCTGTAACTGCGGTAACTATTTAACATGTGAATTGATTTGAACAGTTGTTTTAATTTATGTGGTATCCGTCCTGAAAAATACTTAAACATTTAAATTGAAATTTCCAATTTATTTATCTGTTCCACTTAAGAAGCTTCATTTCTTTAAAATTTAAAAGCCGCCCTTTCCCTATATCCAATTTTAGCTATAATCCTTACTGCCCTTTTCTGAAGAAGTACAATCATAGATACTTTGAAAGATAGTTTGTTAGCCCAAACAATATTACCGTAGTGAATGTAAGCTTTTAATAGCATCAGTGAACAAATAATAGCTTAATTTATCCATGTTTAGTTTTTGTAGCTTCTGATCAGCACCTCAGAAAAGTGCAGCTCAATTTTTAAGCTATCATTTGAATGGTCACACTTTTGCCGAGTTTAGGATTTCATCCAATGACACAAAAGTTACAACTACATCGTACAGAATAATAAACACCACAGGAAGGTATTAGTTTTATAGTACTGCTCACGGCAGTTAGCTTTCTTTTGAATCGTCTTCAATAATCCTTAAAAGACTCAATTCACAAGCTCAATTGTTAGAACCAGTTTATGCCAGTAATCAGTTAAAGTAGTCTTGATCAGCACACTACTGGGGTGGACCACATGAAAAAATGTGTGAAATTTTTTATCCTTTGAAAAATGGTGTGAAATGAATGTGTAAAATTAACGCTATGTGAAAGAAATGTGAAACTCATTGCAAAATCTAATTTGAGTTTCAATAGTTACAGGTGAAATTGTATTGCCATGTGAAAAATATGTGAATTTTTAAGTTTGCATTATGTGGAATGCCAGTGATGTGTAATATGAAGTGACAACATTTTTTCAAACTGCAAGATATCTGAGGGCTTTATAAGACTTATAAGACTTTAGTCGTTAATTAGCTAATTAACATGTTCGTTGTACAAACAAGTCAAATGAAACTGGCTTTCAATGTCTATTTGAGTTAGTCCCGGTTTTTCAATCATGTTCAATTTTGTGTTTTTGCAGAACCGGTTATGGGCTGAAAATGTAAGTTTAGTAACCGTAAAAGTACGTTAAAAAACCGTAAAAGTACGCTTAATAACCGTAAAAGTACATTTAATAATCGTAAAAGTACGTTTAATTACCGCGAAAGTACGTTTAATAATCGTAAAAGTACGTTTAATAACCGTAAAAGTGCGTTTAATAACCATAAAATTACGTTTAAGAACCGTAAAAGTGCGTTTAATAACCGTAAAAGTACGTTTAATAACCGTAAAAGTGCGTTTAATAGCCGTAATAGTACGTTTAATAACCGTTAAAGTACGCTTAATAATCGTAAAAGTACGTTTAATAACTGTAAAAGTGCGTTTAATAACCGTAAAATTACGTTTAATAACAGTAAAAGTGCGTTTAATAACCGTAAATTGCGTTTAATAGCCGTAAAAGTGCGTTTAATAACCGTAAAAGTGCGTTTAATAACCGTAAAAGTGCGTTTAATAACCGTAAAAGTGCGTTTAATAACCGTAAAAGTGCGTTTAATAACCGTAAAAGTGCGTTTAATAACTGTAAAAGTGCGTTTAATAACCGTAAAAGTGCGTTTAATAACCGAGTTCGTTTCTCAACCGTAAAAGTACGTTTATCAACCGTAAAAGTGCGTTTAATAACCGTAATAGTACGTTTAATAACCGTAAAAGTACGTTTAATAACAGTAAAAGTGCGTTTAATAACCGTAAATTGCGTTTAATAGCCGTAAAAGTGCGTTTAATAACCGTAAAAGTGCGTTTAATAACCGTAAAAGTGCGTTTAATAACCGTAAAAGTGCGTTTAATAACCGTAAAAGTGCGTTTAATAACTGTAAAAGTGCGTTTAATAACCGTAAAAGTGCGTTTAATAACCGAGTTCGTTTCTCAACCGTAAAAGTACGTTTATCAACCGTAAAAGTGCGTTTAATAACCGTAATAGTACGTTTAATAACCGTAAAAGTACGTTTAATAATCGTAAAAGTGCGTTTATTAACCGTAAAAGTACATTAAACGCATTTTTACGGTTATTAAACGCACTTTTACGATTATTAAACGTACTTTTACGGTTATTAAACGTACTTTTACGATTATTAAACGTACTTTTACGGGTATTAAACGTACTATTACGGTTAATAAACGCACTTTCATGGTTATTAATTTGATTTCTTGTTGGTTGTCCTGTGGTTTATGTGCAGTGAAATTTTACATTTTTTGGTAGCCGGTCTTCCAAATGGCCGCCCCTATTGTTTTTTTTTCAGGGGTTCATTTCCGCCGGAAGTTCCTTCGAACGCGTCTCAATAATCTCCGATTACTGCTAGTATTTAGTTAATAAACACACTTTCACGGTTATTAAACGTACGTTTACGGTTGATAAACGTACTTTTACGGTTGATAAACGTACTTTTACTTACGGTTATTAACCCTTTAAGCCCCAAGAGTGCCAAATGGCACTACAAGAGCCACTGCTTTTAAAAAAATTGCAATTTCCTCAATCGTGCGAACATTGCCTTAACTATCAGTTGTGAGCATTGACTAGAAAGTTCTTTCAATTGAGATACCCAATAAACACAAAAAAGTCAGCGATTTTTGCAAAATATTAGCGTTTGAATTTCGACAAGAAAAAAATGACCGTAAGTTTTTTTTATTGAAATCATCTTTGCAAACCCAAAAGTCAACATTCACAGCAAAATTCAGTCCTAGTCCTACCTTAGAAGTGATTTTGTTTGCTCTTATTCGTTGCCCGGGCCGAGCTACAGCCTCTCGTTCTAGTGCATCCTGGCCTTGCCTCGATTTTCAAGATCACCACCGCACTGCATGCTGGGAAATAGCGAGAATTTTTGACAGGGTTCATTCCTTCCCCCACACATTTCATATTTATACTAAGTCCACAGCCACACCGACCTTACCACCGAAATTTCGCGCTTGTTGTGTTCTTCAGTGGTCGCAACTTCCAAAAGATGCCGTGGTAGGTCGAGAAATTCATCCAGAGTCGAGTCCCAAGACAACTTCGTTTTTTGGCGGCCATTTTTCCAGTTCAACAAGCAACGAGCCAAATTCGTAAACGAAGTACAACACCTAACTTCTAAACTACCTTCAAGCTTAATGATGCCCATCAGGCAGCTACTAAAGATGAAAAATGGCTGTGAACTTACCAAAAATCGCAGATGCACCACATTTAAGACTTTCTTGCAATTCCACGAAATAAAACCACAACGTCACAATGACGTTTCCAGTAAACACGAGCCTTCAGTGTTTTAGAACACCACACTTTCAACGGCAACTTCACATATGGAGAAACGAAAGCCTATGGTGCGTGTGTATGCAGGAAATCGCTCAAAAACACAAAAACCCTTGGGGCTTAAAGGGTTAAATGTACTTTTATAATACGGTTATTAAACGCACTTTTACGGTTATTAAATGTACTTTTACGGTTATTAAGCGTACTTTTACGGTTTTTTAACGTACTTTTACGGTTATTAAACTTACATTTTCAGCCCATAACCGGTTCTGCAAAAACACAAAATTGAACATGATCGAAAAACCGGGACTAACTCAAATAGACTATGAAACTCCAGTTTCATTTGACTTGTTTGGATTAAAAAGAAAAAAAAAACGTACAACGTACATGTTAATTAGCTAATTAACGACTAAAGTCTTATAAGTCTTATAAAGCCCTCAGATATCTTGCGAATGGAAGAAAGTGACGTAAAAGACTCAAACATACCTCACGGGTTGAAATTATAATAACAATAAGTGTTGAAAATCACGCGAAAAGCAACAAAAACTTTAGACTCGTTCTTCGTGCAATTTTCTATGCTGATTGTTATTATAATTTCAACCCGTGAGGTATGTTTGAGTCTTTTACGTCACTTTCTCCCATTCGCAACCAAGCCTTGGAACAAGGTTTTTTAATGGCGGCCGTAAATTCTCGGAAATAAATGTTAAAATTAAATGACTTCTGATGTTCGTAATGAATTGAAATTTGGCAAGATGAGTAAGGAAGTCAAATAGTACACGAAAATGTAAAAAAATGAAAATCAAAAATTTGATCGTAGTAGCACTTTAAAAATTCACATATTTTTTCACATGGCAATACAATTTCACCTGTAACTATTGAAACTCAAATTAGATTTTGCAATGAGTTTCACATTTCTTTCACATAGCGTTAATTTTACACATTCATTTCACACCATTTTTCAAAGGATAAAAAATTTCACACATTTTTTCATGTGGTCCACCCCAGTAGTGTGCTGATCAAGACTACTTTAACTGATTACTGGCATAAACTGGTTCTAACAATTGAGCTTGTGAATTGAGTCTTTTAAGGATTATTGAAGACGATTCAAAAGAAAGCTAACTGCCGTGAGCAGTACTATAAAACTAATACCTTCCTGTGGTGTTTATTATTCTGTACGATGTAGTTGTAACTTTTGTGTCATTGGATGAAATCCTAAACTCGGCAAAAGTGTGACCATTCAAATGATAGCTTAAAAATTGAGCTGCACTTTTCTGAGGTGCTGATCAGAAGCTACAAAAACTAAACATGGATAAATTAAGCTATTATTTGTTCACTGATGCTATTAAAAGCTTACATTCACTACGGTAATATTGTTTGGGCTAACAAACTATCTTTCAAAGTATCTATGATTGTACTTCTTCAGAAAAGGGCAGTAAGAATTATAGCTAAAATTGGATATAGGGAAAGGGCGGCTTTTAAATTTTAAAGAAATGAAGCTTCTTAAGTGGAACAGATAAATAAATTGGAAATTTCAATTTAAATGTTTAAGTATTTTTCAGGACGGATACCACATAAATTAAAACAACTGTTCAAATCAATTCACATGTTAAATAGTTACCGCAGTTACAGAACACGTCATAGACATAATTGATATATTCCCCATAAATCTTTCAGGTTAGGGCAGTACTCCCTATCATTTCAGGGTCCAAAAATGTGGAACAGCATTGACAAAAAGACAAAAAAAAAAGTCAAGTTAATTTTCTCTTTCAAAAAATGTATCATTTAGGCAAAAACTTCTATCAAAGCAGGGCAGTGACAAAAGTGGAAAATGATTCCCCAATAATCAATTTTATTTAACTTTTTATTGCTTCTAAAATAAAGATAGAACATTCCATTGGTATTTTTTTATTATGTGAGATAGTTGTAACTTTTGAGGCAGTGAATAAAATCCTAACTTAGGCTAAAATGTGAGCACTTTTCTGAGGTGCTGATCAGTTATTATGCTATATAAGATGGTTTTAAATCTTTGAAGTGTGGGTGAAATGGTAGCTTTTAAATTTAAACAGAAGCTACGGAGAAGCATTTTGTTATGGTGTCTTGAACTTTTCAGTTTATAGTTGATTCAGAAGGGTGGAATTTGCAATTTTTTATAAATTGTTGAATTTCCTTGATAAAAGCTAGGAGTCAAAGGACTTTGAGGAAATCAGGCGAATTCGAACAAAATTCCACATGTATGTTATAGCGAACTGAGCTGTCATTGGAAAAAAAATTCACTCTATAGAGTCTATTAGCTAAATTAAAATATCTTACAGATTTATCAGTTTTTGGAAGGCGAAAAAAGCGCAAAGCTTCACAAATAAAATAACGAGAAACACATGCAAGATGTGATTCAACTGACGATTATTAACCGTATTTTTCCATCAGACCTGTCATGCGAATGCACAGAACTGAACGCGATCAAAATAACGGAAAAATGCGTTCTACGGTTATTAACCGTACCATGCATCACACCTGTTCTACGAATGAACAGAACTCAAAGTGAACAAAATTAAACGGCACGCGCGTAAAACGATTATTAAGCGTACCTTTCATCCGGACCTGTTGTACGAATACGAATGTGATCAAACGTACCTTGCCTTTAAAATCTCCAACTAATTTGCAAATAATTTAAATGCTAAACACAAAAAAGAAATAATTTGTCATTACTTGTTGTGTATGCTTTACCCTTCCTCTGGGAAAGGAAATGCCGCGAACGACTGCATAGTAGTTGTTCTATACAATACAAATTTATCGAATCATTTCGACGATCTCGTATTTCATAATTAAACTGAGTTCCACTGAAGGATTAAGGTGTGTCCTTTCAACTGAATGTTATAAATGTGCCTACAAATTCTAAGATAACATAAGCTTATCAATAAGTCTGATTTTCACAGTGGAATTGAAAACTATCGCTTTGTTTTTTAGGAGAATTACGCCGATTCCTTTTACGCTGTCGTGTTTTGTTTTGGAGAGCAAATTTCTGTAGTTGCAGCAGATACAGTTTAAATTCTGATTATGTCCAAGCACTGGGATGGTCAGCAAGCAGACAATGAAAATTTGCATGAAACGATCCAACAATTTGTCAGGTTATAAAAAACAATGATCTTTGTTTTCATTCATCACTGAAAATGTGAAAAAGTACGGGCATCACAGTAGGCTTCAAAGTAAGTTCATAAAGTCGAAAAGAGATTTAGAAGCTGCGTTTCTGTAACTAACCTTTATTCCAATTGAAAAAATGCTGACAAGAAGGCAATCTTTGAATCCAAAACAAAGTTTGTAGGCTTCGAAAGTTTCCTCGCATATTCTCTTTTGCGGCGGCAGATTCCGGACACAATTTTTTGGATTTCCCCTTCAAAGTACTTTTGGATCATTGAATACATTTCTTCTTTCAGCTGATAAATTTCAGCTGGTGAATTTCAAAGCGCTAAAACTTTTCGTCGCTTTCATTGAACCTGTGAGTGTTTTCTCACTTCTCTGTGGCAGCGAGTCAAGTTCATTCAAGTTCAGCCGCTTTGATTGGTTTTCCGTGTCATCCGATGCAAATGTAAGGAGAATACGCATCTTGATCGACACAAAATTACAACAATGTGCTCTCTTCAACATGCAGTCGTTTTCTTTAGTTATTTCGTAAACACAATAGACCACATTTCTATGTGTTTACCGGCGTTATAAACTCACGCGGGATGTTGGGAGAACACGAGAAAAGGGAGGCCCGTGATTTACAAGCTTTCCAAGCTAGTCAAGTTCAGTCGCTTTGATTGGTTTTCCCGCAGCATTCGATGAATGTATTAATGGAGTGAGGAGAATAAGCATCTTGATCGGCCAAAAATTATAACAAAGCGCTCTCTTCAACAGACGTTTTCCATAGTTATTTCGTAAAAAGCAATAGACCACATTCTTCTATGAGTTCAATGACGTTATAAACCCAGGCGGGATGTTGTGATAACACGGAAAAAGCACGGCTCGTGATTTACAAGCTTTTCGAATGTTCTCTCAAAATTCCAAGCGGTTTTTAATAGCGCCGGTAAACGCATAGAAAATGCGGCCTATTGCTTAATACAGTTTCCAGTGTTTAAAACGATAAATTATTGATAAAAAAGCTTGGCTGCATTTCGGTCGAATGTATAAAAAACGTAACTGTGATATCTTGCCTCGCCGCAGCTCAGCAACTGTGTTTTTAGACTATTTAAACAAAATAAAAATAAAACTGAAGAAGAAATTGGCTTAAATTACGCGACTTTTAGCCACAACGGTTCTAAAAAACAAAGAAGAAGAAAAGAAAGAAAGAAAGAAAAAAAGAAAAAAAAAAACAAGGGAAAAGAAAACAAAAAATCGCATCACCTGGATTCGAACTCGCGATCTCTATCAAATGCCGGTCTTGTAGCCGAGCGCACTACCACTGTACCACTGGTCGGCACACTGCATAGTGCCTTTAATAGTCGTCTCTATGTTGACTGGCAGTTTTGCCAACTTTTTGTTTGTTTTTCTCTGCTATTTCTTTCAAATAATCATTAACTTTCAAAAGAAAACGGCCTTTCTGGGACGGCACACATCTCCCTTTTTCCATGGTGAAATACGAACCGCGAATCTTGGAGTTTTATTCCGGCGTCCGGCCACTTTCAATTGAATCCTTCGCCGGCCGTAAATCGTGGAACTGAATTTGGTCATTGCTGTGGAGTTATATTTCGTTGTGTAAAGTTGATCTTCCTTAATTTTGTAGGCATTTAAATCAGTAAACATACAGGTACTTGTTTTATTTTATCATTGGAAGCGGACATTAGTTTTAATAGTGCAACAGTGGATTTCAACAGCGACAACAGTTCCTCAAGTCGACACTCGATCGCTCTGTGATGCTTCGCATCGCTGCGACTCCGCAGAACTTTTTCAAAATGCTAGTTGTTTCGAAAAAAAAATTCAGTCGTTAACTTGCTGAATGGAAAGGTTAAGAGGAATAGACTTCACATAAATACTATTTTTAAAGAAATGCTCATCCGTTTCTTAATATCATCCCTCTAGAATCTTTCCTGTAATGGCGGCCGCATTCGGGACAATCTCTCTCGATCCAACTTTTGGTACATAATACGAGTAATAACCTGAAAGCGCGCCACATACCGTTATTATGCGTACTTTTTCAGGTTATTATGCGTATTTTACACGCATAATAATCGTAAGTGGCGTCTTTCAAGGTTAATATTCTTAAAAAACAACATTTTACGGTTAATATACTACTTTGACGCCTAAAGTACGGATAATAACCGTAAAACACCATATGGTACGAATATTATCCTGAACTACAAAAACATTTTGACACTCCAGGAACAATTTGACTCCTGTTATTTATGACTAGGAAATAGTTGCGATGTCTTCATCATTTCTAATTGTGAAGAGTTATCATGTTCTTTGTTGTCCATAATCTTCGATCGCATCTGTCATAATAACCGTTTGATATGTTCGCCGCTTATTGCTGTGGGATTTTTGTTCCGGCAAGTTTTGTGTTTTATATAACTTTGCATTTCAGTTAGCGATCGTGGTTTCAAGTGTCGGCTACTGAATGTAGTCTTACTTTTCAGACTGGACATAATTTTATGTTTCTTCGTAAAAGCACTTAAAGCACCAAATAATGCACTGGGTTTAATAAACACGCCACGAGTTCAAGCTGTGTACAGCTTCTTGTTTCACTAGCATCCTGGTTAATGTCCCAACACTTATGACCCGCATTGTAGCAGGTAATGATACGCCATCTATCATGTAAATGTTTGCCGCCCTACTCACTGGAGTGAGAGAGGTAATAAATTCTGAATATAAAATATATATCAACAACTAGAAGGTATGCGAATGATTGAAAATGCTGTAACACTTGCATTACACACAATTGTCCTTGAAAGCCATATAGGTTTCAAATAAAGAAGAAAATCAGTGGTAAAATCGCCGGTCTATTCTAATAGAACCAATCCGTTTCAAGTGATTTTAACTTTCACCTTCGTTGACTTGGTTGACTTGGTTTTCAAAAATAACCGTTTTCGATTGAACAGTTAAATATGTTCCACAGTTTCAACTTAGTTTATTGCCAGCTGAAAACCTGATCAGGGAGCGTAAAACAACGTACAAAAACAGTACACACACATAAAACCATCTTCGCCAACGCAGATTTAAGCTAACGTACATGTAACATAAACGTTGTGCAATTGCATTTTGCAAGTTAATCTGAATCTGAAAATGTAGCTTAACCAAATGTGCGTTACTAGGTTAAATGCAACCTCCGAATTTTGTGTTAACCGTTTCAGCTTACCTGTTGTTTTTTTTTTTCGTTTGATAACCCTCGCATTACCTTTTGATCTCGGTGCAGTGTGTTCAGTTGAATTTCAAACCGTATTAAAAAGGTCCATTATGTTCTCAAAAACGTCACTTTTTCGTATATATAATTCAAAAAAGCTTGACAAACTTCGCGTGATTCGATTTACGGTTTGCACTTTAACTGTACTTTACCACTTGTCTTATCCGTTGGATTGTTTTTATAACAATATAGTTGATAAAAAATATTGAAAGTCCAGAGTTGCTGACTACATCTGGTGGAGCCGACCACAAAACCTTTTAACGACCGATTCATGCAAGCTTCATGGCACCAGTAGAAGTATAACTATAATGTAATCTAATATCGTTAATTCCTATCTTTAAAATAAAATCTGTGTTTTCCAACCAAATGAAGTGATAAATAGATTGTATAAGCTGTTCTACTAAAGATGATCGTAATTCCTGTTAGTTCCACTTCCTTGATTAATTTTTTTTCGGTTTGTCGCAATTCGCGAATGTGATTGGCGGATCAAATTCTTGTATATAAAATTCCGCGGCGCAATTTTATCATCTTATAATTCGAACCCAGCAATATCATGTTCTTCTACTTTGTAATCAAAATGACGGCAAACTTAATTTAAAAGACTTGACTTCTTCGTTTGCTACAATAGAACTTTAGTTTTATAGCCCAATGCTACTAGCCTCCGAAAAATGAAATAAAAGTTAAATTAATAAACTTTTGCTCCCTTGGCATTCTTCAACAACAGATTTTAGAAATAATGGCGTTATCATTCAAAAATTCTGATCGGTTGATTTAATCGCGCGGAATTTTTTGTGGTCATCAAAAAAAATATTCTCTATATAGATGCTGGATAAAGTTATGCAATGGTGTTCTTGTTCTTACTAGTAATATTTTTTACTCGTAAGTTATATCATTTCGCTTGCTTAATTACAGTTGTGAATACGTCTTGTCGAGCATAAATGTTCTTTTGAGAAGCATTTATTTTCCTTACCTGACCTTCACAAGTTTCACTCGAGGAGAATCCATGTACATTTATGTCGCGTGCATGTATCATTTTTTACTGAACGATTTAGTAAGATTCTAATTTTACCTTCTTTTGCTGGTCAGTAAACACACTCAGAACAAACAAATTGCCCTTCACCAGTCAATACAAATTGACATTTCACTTGGAAACAAAAACACAAAAGTAAAGAAGTTATTTTTAAGTTTTTACAAAAAACGATGGTCCGGCACCGGTCAGAGTGAAAGTATATTTTGAAAGTGTGTGCTAGAAAAATCAATTCATTACCCTTTACCCCGAAACGACGTTCAAAAAAGTTCCGTGACAAACTGCTATAAGCTCCGAATTAATGTTTATTGCACTACTTGAGGAAGACTCGTTTCAGCTGACTTTTAGGGCAACATTACAGAAGCCATGATTTATACCATTTAGTTATGACACGCAAACATGCAATTCGCCACAGAACATCTTTTTAAAATCCCTTTTCCCCGTGAAAACGTCACTCGCTTTTCTTAAAACGAGTGATCACATCTTTCACAATTAACAATAACTGGGTAGCGATACAGGCGTGTTCACAGTGCAGTTACCAATGTTTCACGTCCTTCCGTAAATTTGAAAGAACTGAAATATAATTTATTGCCAGTAGTTAAGTGATATTGTGATAGAAAGGTGATAATTTGGCATGAGTATTTTCCTACTTAGAGAAAGTCACGGCATACAAGAATAACAATTACTGCGACCGGAGTATTTCATTTTTTTTAATAACAGTTTCACTCACTAAAATCAAAATTCAAGAAAAAAAATCATTTTGCAAAATACTGAGAAATAAACAGTACCATGGTACTACTGCTAAAGCGCCGCTTTCATTTGACTGGTCGTGTCATCCA
Organism: Cladopsammia gracilis; assembly: GCA_022457155.1. NCBI lineage: Eukaryota > Metazoa > Cnidaria > Anthozoa > Scleractinia > Dendrophylliidae > Cladopsammia > Cladopsammia gracilis. The sequence goes on from JAJGOT010000178.1 coordinate 842,294, forward strand.
CTGATTCAGAAGTGAATGAAATGGAAAAATCTCTACTATATACTTACCCCTCCCCCTCTTTTACCATCACTTTTTTTTCTTTGAAATTAAATGTTGTCACTTAAAGAAAGAAAAGACTACCTGACGCCGTATTTAGCGAATAAATTAAAAAAGGGCTTCCGTACCAGTTATGCTATATTTGGCGACTCTCTTTTTTCCCTTAATGGTGTCTTTGAAACTAAGGAAGAAATAACGCAGACTACTATTCAATAAAAGCTACAGATCACATTTTCTTCAAACCTAGTATCAGTTTGCTCGAAATAATGCCACAAAAGTTCTTATGGCAAGGACTTCAATTTGTATTGCATGTTTCGTTTGGTTTTACCCTGATTATAATGTAAAGTGGTTTCACTCATTTCAAAACACCTAGTACACTGATTGCATGTTACGACGTTGCCAAAAATAGCTATGATCTTTCTCCTATATATATGTTTTTAACAAGCCTGGGAATATTTGCCTGCCAAGAAAATTTATAATACGGTAGTACAGCGGACTAAACACATCAGTCGCTATATCTTTAAGTGTTTTCGATAATTGTCAGTCCCCACAGAAGTGCCTTCAAGTGAATTCGACCACAGTCCTTAGAAAAACTCCGGTCTTTTAGGGTTTATATGCTAGGTCTTTCCGGTATCTCAATCATAATGTTAACAGAGATGCAAATTTCGGCGCAATATCTATCACATCCATTTATCTGCATGGATTGAAATGAAATAATACTTGAATATGAAAAACTGCTATGTTGACAATCAATGCATTTGAACGCTGAGCCGATACATAATCTAAAAATGAAAGGTTACCTACTATAGGTCATTTCTTTATTGCATTTGCTTCTGTTTCAAAAACAAGAGCTTTCATGAAAGAAAACCTTCCAGTAAAACTCATTTTCATACGATTAAATTTTTGCAATAAAGAGAACTAGAAAATGCCTTGGACTAACCTATTACGAAGAAAGGAATTTCATATTCCTATGTTTTATTTATTTTAATTTCAATTTAATTTCTTTTATTTGGTTAGTTCTCTTCGTGATTTTTTTTATTTTAATTCCTGGTTAAAACAAATACAAAAATAAGCGAACAAACAGATAAATATATAATTAAATAACTAAATAAACAAGGAAAAAGGAGCCATGGCAGGTTAGCAACAGAACTAGAGGAATACTAACTGGGCTACTCCCCTCCCCCCCCCCCACCCCCTTAATTTGCTTCAGTCGCCGTCAGTCTTCAAGACAAAATCAAACTACAAAAGGTATTAAATGAAGCAGTTTATTTCATTTTTTCTCAAAAGTTTAATGCTTCTTATTACATATCCACCATAAGAAATTATTTTGCCAAGGAATTATAATTGATTCAAAAGCAGCGTTATTTACAATTCATTATGTATGTTACATTTCGAACAGCTGTTAACTAGATTTTTACGAATTTGAAATCGTTTTAAATTGGCAAATTCACTAAGCTTCGATCTTCAAAACTTAAGATTCCCTGTAAAATTAATGTTTATTTTTTAAATTACAATAAATTTCTTAGATTACCACACCTTTTAATTTTGAGACCGGATCCATTTGATGAATTTAAAGATCATGATTTTAGGCTTTTTAGCTAGCAAGGTGTCACTGATATCAACTCGCGCTACTTTAAATTTGTCCCCTAAATTGTAACCTTTCACTCGCAAAGAAATTATCAAATTTCATGTTGCAAAAATTACCACAGCGGCGCAGCAACGGCAGCACCACTGAATAAGTTCCCTACCATAACACTCGCACGTACATGGGTTGTTGGGCCCCACCCCCTTGAGATTTTGCAGTGTTACAATACTCCCTTATGCGAGACTAAGTCATTAACGATTTAATCTGTAAAAGCTATTACTATGACCGCTGACCGTTCCTTTTGCACACATATCCCATGTGAGACCTTTGCGCAGAATTCGATTTAGATTTAGATTTATATAACTCTGTTTTATCTTCAATAGATGGCCAGTTGAGACGTCTACAAGGGAATGTTACTTCATTTTATATATACAACGCATGGATAAGTGAATCAATTCAATGCTACCTGCGAAAACACACGGGTTTTTTCGGCTTTTCGGCTGAAGAAAAGGCGGGAAAACACCTGTTCTCGCAGCTTATGATTCAATTTAACGTTTGGATCGAGTTTGTCTTTGAACAAACTATTTGCACTTCGATTTCATATTAAATCAGTTGCGGCATATTCAGACTTGACTGTTTTTGTTCTATGTGGTGATCATTTGTGGTATAGTCTAATTTTTATTAACGTTTCGTGAGAACAGCAGTTTTGACACTGATTTTAGTTTCAAACTTTGATCAGTCATCCTGCTGCAAAAGTCTGTAAAAGCGAAACTTAAGTGGCTTGTAACTGAAATGATATCTCACGAAAAAGTTGAGAGGAAGGAGAACATAATTCAGTTGTTCAGACCAAACAGTTCCATCACTTGTCGAATAAAGATAAACCTGGCAATGTCCATGAGGTGTCCTCCAATGTTAACTATTTCGTGATTTTGCCCGGCTGCTTGATGTGGACGCTCATACTGGCTTTGTAGGCTGTCACCAAGGCAACGCAACGCTCTAGCTACCTGCCGACAGCTTGTCCACGTTTGTTCGGTTAGTTCGACATTTGTACCAAGGTCGCAGTTTGTCTCTCCCGGACAAGGAACGCCTTGTATTACCATGATATAAACTCCGAGAACACAATTGATGGAAACCTTTTAGTGTATGTTGATGGCTCGATGATCTAGAAACGCTGAAAAAAAAAAACATGTTAAGTATTATAAAAAAAATTGGTGTCTAATTACTGGGATACGGTTAACTAGTCGATACCCGGAGCAGTAAAATAAAATATCGTATCTGCTGGAGGTGCAATGTATTTGAATGGTCTAATGCGCAAAGGTGAAAAACAAAAGAACATATATGAGTTTTGCTTGGAAACCACAGAAATGAACCTTGATCTATTTGTAATTTTCACCCAAAAAAACAATCAGAGTATTTTGTGTTTAAGCCCTTCAGCTAGACAGAGGTTCTATAGCGGCCGTTATCAGCTGGTACTTTTCTCTGTTATGCTTTGTGTTAAACTTGTTTTCATTGTGGAGATTTTATATGTTCTTCTTTTATCTTTAGAGAACAGCACCTATTTTCTACAGTAGATTGTTCCTTTGTAGTTTTACAACATAACGGCTGGTTGTGTGTTAGGATTTTGTCTTCAGCCAGTTTAGGAATAAAGGATAACTCTCAACTTAATTTTCACATTTATCTTTAAGCTTACTAAAAAATGACACAAGATTTATTTCATCTTCACTTTTACCTTATTTTCGAGCTAACTGATAAGTCGCATACAAATTCGCTCCAAGTGACCCGACCTTGGATACAAGTCATTCTTTCCGAACCTGCTTCTCTATTGTCTAAACTACCTTTCTAGATTTTTAACATGTCAAAATTACTTCGTCATGAAAAGTGTGATCAGTTAAGCCAGCAGCACGCAATACTTAACTAGTGTCGATGTCTCGAAGATATACGTGGTTAAGTTCACTTGCGAATGAACCTATCTAGAAAGAAAACTCTGGGAACGACACCAAGAGTAATAACCACTTCGTTCCCATGGATAAAATTGTTAGCACTTCATATTGAGTTGCTTTTCAGGCCGCTAACAATTTCGTGGTAACCGATGCGTTTTCACGCGCGCGTACACGGAAAGGTATGCTGTAAACGTATTTAAAGCACTCTGCCTACTGAATACAACACATTTTTCTCGATATTAATGTGCTCGTGTGAGCCCTGATAAAAACACCATTTCAAATATACATCTACAGCATCCCAATTGTCTTGAATTCAAGATAAATTTATTTCTCCACTAATAACTATTGTGCGGCACACAGTTTGTATACTGTTTAGTGTTTTAAATTTTGCCTTTTGATCGCTAATCAGAAGAATGCATGTTACAGGAATTAAACACAAATTTTCATTTATTTTTCTTGAATAATTGAAAATGAAACCGGCGAAAACTCGTGATGGTCTGTGATTTTAGCAGACGTATATGACTATACCGTTTCAAAATTCTTACACTGGAGTATGGAGTACCGTTACACTTTAGGGACACTGCCCCGGCTGATCATCGTGTTTTCTTGATTATGGCCAGGAGCTTGCCTTAAGCAGGCAAGTTGTCTTGAAATACGAAGAAGAAAGTCGCCAATAGTGACGAAGCAAAGAAATATTAACTTAACGGACAAAATAACGGTGAAACAAGTCTAAAATTCTACACCGAAGGCAAGTTTAATTTCTGTGACCGCCTGTTATGAAATCAAATTCGATGAACTGTAATCCACTTCCATCCTTGTAATCCTGCACTGTATCTCCAAACTACTGCTTCTGTTTTGCTCTATAGAATCTTTTTATCCAATCAAGTTGTATATTTGGTTGCATTTGGCGATATAACATGGAAATAAGCTACCCAAAATTTTGTTATTTCGGTAGAACAGTATCCTGGCTTTAAGATTCGCGCCGGCTTAGCGAAAATCCGTCAGGAAGGCTTTGCTTTGTAATAGCGCATGATGTACTGTACTGCCTGGTAACCTTGAACCCGGAGTTTAAAACGATACAAATTTACAAAATTATGCCGTGGGCGGCAAATAATTGTCGGAAACTGGTTCTTTCCGGGTAAGTACTTCATTATAGAGGCGGCAGAGTTTCAGTGTACAAACATTTGTCTTACCCGGATAAAGTAGGAATTGTCTGTAGCAAGTTAGCCGTTGTCGGTGTTATTGGAAGCATTCGTAAGGAGAGGTTTAAATGTGCTTGATTAAAAATAATCCCTTACATTATAATTACCTCTCAGTTAAATCTCAGTTCACTATTAAGCAAACCAATAAAGACGATTGTTTTCTTCTCTCGTCGCACCGTGAATGTCCGTGATTTGCCCTCAAGCACCAAGTGTAACTATGTAGATAGCGTGAATCGCCTTGATCACTTTATATATAACTTGTGGCCAACGACTACTACTCATGTGACAACTACATGTGGGTAGTACATTCTCATTTATTCATGAATCATTCGATACACGCGTGGTAGTTTTGGCTAAACAAGTAAACAAGCTTTCGTTTTCTGTCTATATTTTCTGATTCGATGGTTGATGAGCCAAGTTAGCCCGGCAGTAGATTATCAGTATTTATTAACAAGTCAATGTTTTGGGTTTTGACTTCAAAACAAATATATATACACCACAGAGCTGCGAGACTAGCCGACATTAAACACCAATTTAGCTAGTTAAATGATATATGTTCACTAAAAAAAAAAGACATACTGGCATGTCAATATTTGCAGGCAAAACCCTTTGATTCGCCATTATCTTTCCTTTAATTACTTAAAGTACCGACCTGCTTATAAGAGATTCATTTTTCACCACCGCGTGTTTAGACAGGGTTTCGTGCTATTTGCCGCCCGCTGGGGGAATGCGTGACGCTCGTGACGTCACAGACCATTTCGAAAATATTTAGATAAACACTTTTAAGCGAAATAATAAACTTCAATCCACGTGTTTTACATGTGGCGCCGTTAACCAGCCGGCAAAAAACTGTAGGACTGACTCATTTGACATCACGATCCTGTAAATTCATTCTTGGTCTGAGTAGAAGACCTAATTTTCTGTCTTTTTATGTCTTTCTTCATTATTCGGGCAAAGTTCTAAAACATTTCTAGCCAAATTTTAGCGAGCCTATGAAAATATTAAAATGTTTTTATTCCCCCATATACCGCATCGGAAATGCCGCAGACCATGAATGTTTAATAAGGTGAATTCATGTGTCATAAACATACAGTAAAGGCAAGAACAATGTGTTTCGCTCGTTGGCTGTTATTACATAAGTAATTTACACCTCATTTCACTGATAATTTCTCCTCTTAAATGTCCTGAGTGTAGTATTTCCATCCACGTTTGTCAACTGAGAAGCTTCCGTTTAAACGGTTACAATTGGAGATCAGAATCGGAATCGCAGTTAGCCCAAAGCGACAATTAACACACCGGACTTCTGTCACTAAATTGACTACATGTATTTGAAGAAGACACGATAAAATGAACTTTGTTGACACCGCCAAAGAGACTCTACATCGGAGTAAATTGAATCATTTCGGATTCCAAGAAAATTGTTTGGTGTAAGTAAGTCGGCGCAAAAAGTTTTTGGAAAATGTAGCAGCTCTCAGAAGATCTAATCCAATTGGATCATGGATACAAAAGAACGAGAAACAATAAAAACAAAACAATAGAACGAGTCGACAATGAAAGCTATTGTTTGTTTTATCCAATCTCGACAGCGCTAGCTCTTCCGAGCGGCAGCTACACAACCGAGGTTTTTGCATTCACGACAGCTAAGATATTTAAAATACTTTACTTGTAATACATAAACACTTACACAAAATATTCGAACCGTCAAACAAGCAAATTTTTCCATGATTGTTTTCATAGACTGAACCAATGTTAAAAGCGTTTACAGGTGAAGTTTCAACTAATAAACAAGAATACACAAATTTAATTGCCTTTGGCTTATTTCACGATCAATGATAATATTATGCACTTATTGACTGAGTGGGAGGGCCGGACGGGAAAATATTTGGCTTGAGGTCATGGCGTACGGACTGAGCGCAGCGAGGTCCGTGCCCCATGCCCCATGCCCTCATTTCAAAGGAAAATCAACAGGCGTAATGCTTATCGCATTCGGTTACAATCGTTATGGAAATAACAAATATATAGGGCAGTTTTTGATCCTAGATCAATTATCTTGCCTGTTATCCATCAGGCAGTGCATCACAGCACTGCCTGATCGATTTGTCTGCATGTTATCTTGTGCATTTTTTAAACTGCCTTAATTTTATTGTTTACAAGTAAACAAGTGTAAGTAAAATCTAAAATAACGAAGTTTGAAATATAAGTTGGCTTTTCAAAGCCGAGCGTAAAGAATATGTTCCAAGTATGGCTTGGCATGTTACCACATCGTGGAAGACTTGCATGAGAAAAACGGCGTATAGTTCATTTTCATTTATTGGTCACCCGATATCAATACGATATGTTGCTTAAATCGTGCTTAAGGTTACAGTGTACCTTCGGGGGTGTCTCCAGTATAACAGCTCTAGCGTCTTAAGATTACACTTAATATACCTAAACCCAGATATCAAATTAAAGCTTATAGAGCTGGCTATCTAAATATGGAAACCATTTGCTAATAAAATGAATTGTCGAATTTTTTACGACGTCTAAATTCGAACGTCCGAATCAGCTTTAAAACGCTACAACTCAAAGCGATTATTATATTTTGCTAATTTGATTTTTTCTCGGGTTTCCGGACACGAAGCGCTAAAAACACGTGTCGGCGATTTCCCATATTCAATTGCAGTGAAAAGTTACAGAATATTTTCGAAAAGAGGAGAAAAAAAATTGGAATGATCGCACGGAAATGGCTCTTGACAAAAAAGTTTTCAGAATTAAGAAATTCGCCGACAAATTTTTGTTGATTATATGTTAGCCTAGCTTCTGTCCAAATTTAAGGAAAATCGAACAAATTCCCTTTGAGTTGTAGCTCTTTAAAGTGTCCCCAACAAGCGAAAAATTAACTTTGAGAAAACGGCGCTTAAAAAAAACATATCGCTTAATAAACAAACTCCGCCCACAAAAGTTATACCGTCATTTCTCCGTCAATTTTCACTATTTTTCGATAATTTTTTTTTGGATGAAAGTTCATTCTGTAAACTTTATTTTAACGCCAAAAAAAAATTTTCAATAAATTTTCGATCTGAAGGTACACTGTAACCTTAATTTGATCTATTACACGTCTAATACCTTGCACTACATCATCAGCAGCTATGATTTACATTTCAGTGTTGTACGAGCTGTGACTGAGTTATCTGTAACCTAGTAGCATATTGAGGCTGTTGAAGTCTTTTCCAGCCTATCTTCACCGCTATTCTTTTTTTATCTTCTAGCATCTTTATTGTTATAAAGGGTGTTTTAACAGCCTTTAAAAACCATTCAGCCCAAAAAACAATAGTCCAAAATTGAGTCCGGCAAAAATTGAATTACCTGATTCTCTCCACCCGCATGATTGCTATTTACATTGTTATTGTAAGGAGAAGTGGTTCGCTGATGAGGCAGATCACTCTTTGAAATTACAGTAAGAATTGAATTATTTGCTAAGCCGTTTGTCGTTATATATCCTTGGACATTTATTGATAAATGAAGAGTCGGCTGCAGGGATCTTTAAGCCTCCCAAACTATATCTCCATCGGAATATTATTCATTATACACACCCCTATACTGATTAGCCTTCAATGCTAATGCTAACTTTGAATTTGGTGGGGGGGGGGGGGGGGGGGGGAGAAGAGGGGCTTCATGCACAGATGAAATTAAAAACAACCTAAAGTCATTTTAAATACTTACTCCTGATATTCTAAACTAATTCCGAAAAAATCGATAAACAAGATTTTTTTTTCATATTTAGACCATCGTTTGTCAAGAAAAATTATTGTCCATTACACACGTCGCTACACTTATTAGTTTCACTGAAGTCAGCTGACAACACTTTTTGACGTTGTATGACGGTATAGATTACCTGTATCATTTTGAAACAATAACGTTAGACAATCATTACTGCGATTCTAACCTGCCCACAGCACTGAGTGAATCACAGGCCACCCTCGCCGAGTTACTGTTTACAGCAAGACAGCAAACCGCCAAACTGCTAAGCTTTGTTCTGTTTCAGTGTTATTTTTCAATGATAAGAAATGCTCGATTTCCTCCCCTACAGTGCAAATGCTAAATTTGACCACACGCGGAGAGCGGCAAAATAACTTTCAAAGAACTACAAATTATAAAAGAGGAATAAACGTTGCCAACTCTTTCATAAAATTTTTTTTAATTTGCCGGCTTTTAACTTTCTTTTGTAATCTGCATTTCACTTGCATCGTATTAAAAGTTGTTAATTATCACGTTTTGTTACACTTTTACGGATTTTTTATTCCACGATTTTACAAAAAAGTTTGACCTGTCATATGCCGGTTCACCACTACGAAGAGGAGTATGACTCAGCTGATAGATGTAGTTTAAAAAATGTTAAGGAGATTAACTTGATGTCAAAATATTCTTCTTTTTTATAATTTCCAAAAAGCTGTAAACAACAGAAAATTGAAATAAGTTGCATTAAAAAAAAAATACATTGTAATCGTTACCACAGTGGCGATTCAAATTGTGTCGCGTAATAAATATCACTTTTTTACATATGATCTGGTAACATTTGCTTATGTTAGAATAACCAAACAAAGAGGATTTACTGTATTTACTTTTTTCCTTGGTTTGAAGAGCCGACAACAAAAGGTTTGTTGTTTATATGTACATATAGATTAGTAATATTGTTTTTTATCAACAGAATTAATGTTAGCGGTAAGCACAAAGGATTTGGCTTACCGTTAAATTAAATGCTATACCTATTAAAGGAGGAGATTTTTATACCTCCCTGTGCTTTTAAGGATACCAAATTTTTGTGTTTACCTGAATGTATTAATAACAATTTAGGTTTTTGCCGCCATAATTAAACTTGTTATAGCAAACAGAAGAGAGTTGCCAGGTTCTACACGAAAATTATGCATGCTTAATGTTTGCAAAAGCCGCAAAAGGTAATATATAGGCCATAGGAAAACAACTTTTTTATTTGGTAAGTTTGGTATTTTGCTTAATAGTGTGAAAAAACTTCCTTATCAAAGAACACCAAAACGAGAACAGTGGTGGTCCAGATCAAAGAAAACGTAACTTGATGAAGCATGTCGATTCCAAGCCTCAACATTTCCCTCCGGGCATTTGTCGGCCTTCGGACAATTTCAAATGCCCAAAGGCTGGGACTGCTGGTATATACAAAAACGCCACATTTCAAAATTACATATTGTTCAAACAAGCTCAAAACATTAATTCCATCCATATTAATTCTCACTGGCACAAACAGAAAATTTTTCTCACCTCGAAACACATTAACCATACTGCTATAATTATTAAAATGTGGCCAAAAATCTATGCGGAATGAGTCAACGAAATACATTCTAGCTAACACTGAATTTCTTTCTATTAAACGCAATTGCAGTTTTTGATATTGTCAGGAGAAAAGATATGTCGATAGAAAAATATGATCGAATATATTTATTAAAGCTCCTGCAAATCAACGGATGGTATGTGAAAAGATCGGTTTGCTCCATAAAAAGTTTCTTCAAGATCATCGAGGACCGACGTATACATATTCAAAATAATAACAGAAATTTATGCACATTTCCATTGTTTTGAACAGGTTATTATCATGGGCTATAGGAAAAGTGCATTTTCGACTAAATAAAGTTTTATTTATCTGAAAAAAAAAATACTCACATTTCAATAGTCCTGTGTCTTTATTGGTCGTTTCTACCCGGGCAACAAATGCATTCGATTCATAAATAGCGCCAGCATTCGTAAAGTCGTATCAAGAAATGGTCTATTGTACCGGGTCAAATTCGCACATTAAGATTTAAACAATAGGCCTTTTGTTTAAGTGTCGCTGCCGAAACCACACCGAAAAGTTCGTGGATGATCGTAAATTCTTCGGCTTGACAACCTGAGCGCGTGCTAACAAAGAACTCTTTTGAAATAGACTCATAAAACTGGCTCGGTCATAGATTTTCATTTTCAGTTTAGTAGAATGTGCCCTCATACAAGCGTACTTTAGCGCAAAGGTGTGGCTTTTAGGGAGGTGTGATTTTTTTGCTTCAAAACGGCATGTGCATTCATGAATAAAGATACAAACGCAAATTTACATAAACAATAATTTTCCGCCGAAGAATCATCGGAAATTTTGAATTTCCCTCGCCTTTTATAAGCCATTGTTTCATCGTTGATCGTTTTTGCCCTTACATGGTCAAAAACGATCAAGAATACAATACCTATTGTTTTCAAAATTGACCCGCTTTTCTTGATACGGTCTTGGTAACCAAGCGTTCTTTTTTCAAACCCCAGGCGCGGGCGCTACGCAATCGATGTCAACTCATTAAAACCCACTGGGTAGGAAAGAATCCGAACCGTCATGCGAAGGTCGTAAGACGCATCTGTGCCCATCTCCATGCATATATGGAAGCAAAATGTGGCCAGTCCTGGGGGTCTAAATTGGAACTAAGTTGGCGCGAGAAACCTGGAAAGCAAGTTGTTCGGGGGTTTTCTGTGAGGAGCGAAGTGACGGTTTTGATTTTCAAAAAAACTATTTTAGGGAGTTTAAGCAACGACGACGGCGGCGCCAAGGAAAACGTCACTTCAAAAAATAGTTCGCGCTTTTTTAAACTGCGTTCCAATTAATTGTTCCAATTTTTTTAGTTTGTCTATATGTTATGCGACTGGATTTTCCAGGAGCTGAATTTGTACGGATGGCTTTTAACTTCAATTAGAGGAAGGAAAATTAACCGTCGTATGTTCACTTTCACCACCAAACCTATAATTTTAATATTATTTGACTTTGATGTTTTGCAGGGAACGGCAAAGAAATGTACCAAATGTAAAACGCACGTGCAGAGGCATTGTTTTCGCTCATTTGTTTTGTACCATTCTTGATGTCGTGGCGGTAGCGGTTGCTTTTAGCAAACAGGAACTACACAAAAAAAAACTAAAAGGCTGTTACTGTATGGAGTAGTTGGATAATTTGCTTTCATTTGTTGTATTGATGGTTTGCAATCACGTGACCATCAGTCCTGTGGGACTCAAATGAATAAGGCCATGGCGGCCATGTTGGTGCCAGAACAAAAGAAGTTCATCAAAATTCTTTTGTAGGTGTCCTCCAACATGGCCGCTGTGATGTCATGTGCAAACCAAGAATTGTAACTTGAGCGAAAAAGTCCATCGTCAAGCTTATTTACTTTTGAACAGTGATCGTGCGATTTTGACACAGTGTTTCAGCGTGGATGAAAGAGCCGAAAAGCAACAAAGCGATAACAGGCATAAATGCAGAAGAAGCCCCGGCGGGGCTTTTATGTCCCGGCATTAAAAATATATGGAAGAAACATCTTCCGGTGACATTTTCGTCAAAATCATCCCAGTGGGGAGAGACGTCTTTTTGTTTATAGCTAGCAGTACTAGCAGGGGACTAGACATGAGTTTCAAACACAATTGCCATTGTCTTTTCTGTCCAACGATTGGCCAATAGCCCAGATCTCTTAGCAACGGCCGAACCTTTTCCCACTCAGTCATTTTTATGAGTTAACACCGAGCGCTTAGCGCCCGCGCCTCGGATTCGATAAAAAACGTTGAGGGTTGTACAATATAATACACCTGACAAATTTATGCATAGCATTGTATTGTATTATATGACCATAACAATCGTTTAACCATACATTCTAGAACGGCACAATACAGCACAATGTATAACAGTACAATCCTGTACATTGTATGCATAAATTTGTCAGAGTATTGGACAAGTATGAAAACGCTTGGTTACCAAAACTTTACGAATGCTGGCACTATTTCGGAATCGAATGCAGTGTTTTGAAAGCTTTGTGTACAAAATATACGGAGAGAAACGACCGCCAAAAGTGACACAGGACTTCTTAATGTGAGCAGTTTGTTTTAGATAAATAAAACTTTATTTAGTCGAAATGCACTTTATCTATAGCCCATGTTATTATTTGTTATAATCCACATAAATGCTCACCAAAAAGGAACAACAGGTCATTATTGTGCTCAGTGAGGTGGAACCGGAGGTTATTATTGGAAATAATGACCGTGTCCGCTTAAAAGAGGTGTCCGTTTAACACAGGTATTCTTTACAGTAAACATGGAAACAAAATTTCCAAGGGACTAAAGTCAGTACTGCCCGTTTCATGGAGGGTATCCGCTTCATACAGGTTTAACGTTATGTATAGAAAAATAATAAATAACTATCGTTGTAACTGCTGTCCCTTTTAATCATGCATTATTGTTTTTGGTTTTCTGGTTGAGAGTTGACTTCACAAACGCTTTTCGAGTATCAGAAATACTGGAAATGGCGTTTTAGAGGACAAAATCGGAAAACATTTTCCGGGGGAGCATGCTCCCGGTCTCCCGGAACCCCCATAAGCTAGTGCCCACGGCGCTCGCCGTCTACTCCCATGGCCTGGAAATTTATGATGGTGTACACCCCCCCCCCCCCCCCCCCCTTTCATAAATTCAAGGATCCGCCCCTGGAAAAGGTATCCCCCCATTTGAAGAAAGAAGAAAGTAGATAATGACTTTTGCATCATTTTAACAAATTAATTGCTGGCTTTTGTATAAATTTAACCTTGATAAATGGAAAAGAGCAAATAAATTAAGCTCATTTTATTTAGGTTTTTATTGACGTCCTAATTTGTTTGCTTTCCCTATAGAATTACAGTGCAAATAGCAGCTACAACAACTTCAAAAAAATGAAAAAAATAAAGTCTGTTCAAGTTAGAAAACGGCAGTTCTCTTATTACTTAAGCATTAGCCAGATTTCTTATTACCGTCGTAAATTTCAAGCCACATCTGACCACAAATTGCCCGGCAACGTTTTGGCAACCTTTCCGACGTTTTGGTTTTGTAGCAACGTTTTTTCATAAGACCAGCTCTTGTTTGTTTGTTTTTTGGCAAACTTGTACCAACTTGCACATTTGAAAGGAATATTTGACTGTTGTTAAAGATATTTAACAAGCGGTTTCCTGCACGCAAGCTGATTCCAACTCCGACAGCGAAGAACAGGGTTCTCGAATATGTAATGTTAGCGTATTTTGGGGGAGAAATAGCTACTATTTGGCAACTTTTCTAAAACTCAAGCAACTTTTGAGCAACTTGTAAAAAAATTACCAACTTTTGGGCAACTGTTTGGAAGATTTTGAGCAACATTTGAGAAAATATTGAGCAACTTGTTGCCAGCCGGCAACCTCTCAGTTTTGCGCCTTCCTTTTGCACGGGTGGCTGCTTTGAATAGGGGTTTGACTCTATATACTGATAGTGGCTGGTCGTTAATATAAATCTTGTAAAGGCAATCTAGTAGTGGAATAATTTGGAGTTAAGGAAATAGCCACCCTACAAAGGTTTTTTTAGATTTAATACCTGCCCGGCGTAAGCAATATTTTCAAGACCAAGTATTAATATTATTGGCAACTTATGTAATTCGTGATTTTTTTAATCATTCATCATGCCAGTTTTGTAATTAGCTTCATTTTTATGACTTTCTAATGATATTGTAGTTTTATAGCATGTATTTTAAAATCTTTAGTATATTTTTGTATATAAGGTGAGAACCACAAGTTTTAATTGTGTTAAACATTTATTTATTAAATGAACAAATATATAAACTGTTTTAAAAGCATGTCTTAAAAGACCCTTCGCGTAAAACTAATATGAGGCAAATAACAACGTTTTTTGAATATATTCCAATATAAATGACGTTGTTTTAACATTTTCTTCACAAAGAACTGCAAAACATCTGATATACGAGTCCTAATAAAAAATAAAAGATTAAGCAAATAACATCGCGTTGAAAAAAATATTACAATATAAATGACGTTGGTTTAAAATTTTCTTCATATAGAACTACAATACAACTCGGTTAGGCTGAGTCTAAATAAAAATATACATATAAAGCAAATAACAGCACATTTTAAGGAATATTCCATTATAAATGACGTTGTTTTAAAATTTTCTTCATCTAGACAAAACAACTGATATCCAAGTCCAAAGACTATCCTGACTCGATCGGGTACTGTTGTATGTTAACCAACATTTATATCAAGAAGGTTGGTATTTGGTGCAGGGGAAAGCTGAATCGTCATTCGATGCAACAAGATTTAAAACAAAAACAAAAAAACTATCAAGCTGTTTATTTTGTGTGTGTTGTTTGTTTGTTTGTTTTTGTTTTCACCGAATAAAAGGTAACACGAAATCAACAACCTTTCTAGCATGCATCTTGAGTCGTATCAGGAAGTAATTATGAACCAATATTCTTACCCTGCCTTTACACATTGTAATAAGAAACATACTTATGCCTACCTTTTCAAAATGGGCCGCTGATTAAACTTCTACAAGTTAAAACGGAAAGGAATTAATTTCTAAACAAGTTTGGTGGGTAAAGGTAAAACAGCTTGATAAAAAAGGAACGGGATTTAAATATATATAAAAGAAAACTGTACAAGTTTGGCAAAGTGCAAAGTGCAAAGTAAAAAAAGGTGAAAAGTGAGGGACATTTGTCTTAGTTCAATCTGTATTATTTATAGCATACGTACCTTAGTCAGCTAAGTCGGGTGCTCGATTGATAAAGTGGCAAAATATGACGGTTATTTATTTTCTCCACTCCAACATCAATTGTTATTATTATCTCAGTACTTGGTCTGACATTGAAACAGTCAGGCTTCTAGGTCCCAGCGAGTTTTCCTTGGGTGGCGATATTTAGAAGGACAATTCTCACTTTGATATGACAAATATCATGCAAGCCATCCGCAACATTTAGAAAGCTGCCGAATTCATGAATATCTAAAATTATCAACATAAAAATTGTTTACATTACTTTTATGGAAGAATTATTTAAGAATTACTATTGCGTGTCAGTGAAATTCTATCTTAGTTTGAATGCGCAGCTGTTCCCATATTGCCATCTCGCTGCGTCAGAAAGCATGTTCCCGCGGTTTGGAGGTAAACAAATATTTGCGCGCGCAATTCTTTATAAAGCGATCACGATCCATATTTACTAATTTTCGATAAAATAATGCTGTTGTTTTTTATCTTACCTTTTAAGCGTGGATAAAAATAATTTTGATTATTTAACTATAAGGCAATAGACCATGATGATCAAAAGTAATAATTCGCTCCTTTTCGTGGGTAAAGAACCCGTGAGTTTGAAAATTAAAGAATTTCGATAGTGATATGTAACTGTCAATTGTTGGTTTGACTCCAGGACTGAAAAACTGATAACCCAAAAACGAGAAGATCGATTGAGATACAAATTGATAAAATCTCGCTCCACCGTAATTAACATTTTTAACCTCCCAGTATCCGTTTTTGCCGTGTTTATTTCATAGTGTCCATCGGTACCAAACATCCGGGGGTGCTCCTCGACATTTTTACTGGTGGAGTGTGCGGCCTACTTTTTAAAAACATTCACATTTGGCGGAACCATTCTTGGAGCTACCCCTTAAATTTTCGCATTTTTCAAATCATTTAGAATACGAGCGCTGCTAAAATTGTGCCTGATCGTATGGATCATCAACCAAGTTATTTATTGGTCAACATATACAACATTTGATTTTATCTCTCTTCTTGATAACAAACTGATGGATAGTAAAGAAATTAGCATGATCATTATTTCTCTACAAATTTACTAATTGTACAATAATTTTTTAACATTACTTTTTTGGTTCTTGGCATGTTTTTTGGTTAGTAATCATGGTTCTTATGACGTCTTTCAGTAGAAAAATTGTAGGAAATGAACAGGAAATTATTAATTGCTGTTTCATTGAAAGAAAAAACAACATTGTTGCTATGTATTTCAGTGTTTCTTACCTTATACACTTTCAAAGGCTTTGTTCAACTTGTCAATTATGTATACGTTCTCATAAACCTCTCTTACAAAACAGCGAGGCTGCATCTTATCTTTCGTAAAAATGTGAAGATATGTCGAATTTGAGACCCTGCTTTGCACCACTTTCACTAATAGCGACGTACTTGAGACTTTATTTGAATATTAGCAAATTCATTTTACATGCCTTCTAGATTTATGAGCACTTTGAGTGATGTCATCCATTCAAAATGTCTTATCTAGTACCAATTAACACTAATTGCCTAAAAGCTTTTGGCAAAACGGAAAGATGAAAAACCTGCCACTTTAATTATTGTATAGTGACATATTTTAAAACAACCTAAACTTCATTAGTAACGCTACTTTCACGCAGATAAAACCAATTTCTGGCGCTAATATGAACCACCTACGATTATAATTAAATAACGGTTAACCGGCAGCACTCAAAAATAATTCGTGATGTTGCGTGTTCTCACGTGAACTTGCGATAGCGTTTTCGTGTTCTCGGGTTACAAAAATAGTCCACTCCGATATCAGATAATATGATTCTTCAAATATCCACCAGTTAAAATGTAAACTGCTAAAGAGCCACTAATTAGCTAGATCTTTGCAACTAACATAACGTGTGAAATGAGGATTTACTGAAAACAGCACGCAATAACATGTAAATTGTCGGAAGTCGGTTCATAAATTTGTACAGCACGCAGAACGTTATTTAGGGCTTCTTCATATGAGCGAGGTAACCGGGACTAAGGCCCGGCTAGCGGGAAACGTTTTTTCTTGTGTTCATATGAATATTTTCAGCCCGGTTCCGTTACCAGAATGAAATTGTGCCGGTACGTGATAGCGTGCACGAAGATATTAAATTATGGTTTTCTTTGCTGTAATTCTGAAACTGATTCTAAATCTTTACTAATTCTATAAATGATGTTTGATTAAAAAAACAATCAAAAAAAGTTCGGAATGACGCTTATCTTGCCCTCCTCCTGATGAACACATCACAAAGTTTACAAAGAAAATAGGAGTGAGGCGAGACCCCAGTAACCGGGCCAGCCCGCTTTCTCATATGAACTCATCGCAAATTTTGCAACGGAAATAAGAGTGAGGCGAGATCTCGTTAACCGGGCCAGCCCGCCTTCTCATATGAACATATTGCAAATTTTACAACGGAAATAAGAGTGAGGCGAGATCTGGGTAACCGGGCCAGCCCGCCTTTTCATATGAACACATCGCAAATTATACAAAGAAAATACGGAGTAAGGCGAGATCTCGGTAACCAGGCCAGCCCGCCTTCTCATATGATTACATCGCAAATTTTACAATGGAAATACAGAGTGAGGCGAGACCTCGGTAACCGGGCCAGCCTGCTAATTCATATGAACGGCAAATAAATGTACTAAAGTGTGTACGCCACGTGCATAGCGCGCCATTGTTTTCGTTAACGCTGTAATGTTTTAACGTTGTCGTTGTCGTCGTCATCATCATAGCCTGCGAATACAGCCGCTTCTCCCAGCCGCCCCTCTCAGCCGCCTCTCCCAGGGGCGAGGAGCGTTCGCGCGAACGCTCCTTGCTGCTGGGAGCGTTGAGAGGTGGGTGAATTCGCGGGCTACCGTTGTGGCTAATTAATTACCCTTTAACCAACGAATCAATTTAACACATTTTTGTACGTAATTAAAAAAAAATGCCAAAAAATCACAATTTAACCCTTTGACCACCGTACGGACCACATGGTCCGTCATGACGCTTGGACACTTAAAATCCATTTTAACTTTTTGAAATGCCCATAAAACATTAACTTCTGACTAAAACAATTTAAAAATAGAATTTCTAAACAGAATTTTAGTGGTAAAGTGCAATTGCGGCACTTGTTTGCGTCGCATACAAAAAGTGATGCCCAGAACTTGCTTCAGGACTTTTGGGTGGCATATCTGCCATATCTGCGTTTGTCTCAGTGACGAAATTGGCGATTAAATGTAGTGCATTTGTTTGCTCTCCAATACAAAATTCAAATTCGGCCATTTTCAGACTAGCAGCTCCCCTCCCTCCTGGACACTGCCACCATCTTGGAAGCTTTTGAGTTGAGGTCAGTACCTGGAATTTTGACTAATTTTGAGGAAATTTCTTGCCATAGTAAAACGATATTTAAGGGGATACATTTTTGAAACTGCATATTTTAAGGATTATATTTATTGGGGAATTTGTTGTGAAAATTTAGGCAAAAAATATCATTAACACTACTGCAGGGAAAACTGGAAATCATTAAAACAATCTGGAATGAGAATTTATCGCGTTTGTATGAAAACAGTCTGAAATTGGCAATACTTTCTGAAATCTCGCCGTGCACTCTTATCAACCCTCGTACGCTCTCAAAAATTCTCGTCAACTGAACCCTCGTATGATCTGATCTCATGAACTCACTGCGCCCTCGTCGACACTGTTATAAACTCTTATATCATCCAGCAAATGACTCCGTACCCTATCGTCGACTCTCAGGAGTTCCATGAGTGTTTGTCGGCTTGTCGGGTCTTTCGCATTAACGACCATACGCTCCAGTCTATTTTCAAGTGCTATTTTAAACCCTTGTATACCCCCATCAACTTTAACGAGCTTTTGTTTACCCTAATGCTCTTTCATTTGCGAGCGCCCTCGTCAACTCTTGTACTTTCTAATCAATTACTTTGGTTTCTCATAAACTCCCATGCGCTCTCGTTTACCATCGTACGTTGTCACACGCGCTCGTCAAGCCTCAATCACTGCCATACGCTCTTGTCAAATATTTTACGTTGTTATGCGCTTTGGCAACTCTCTTACGCTCCCATGCGTTCTGTATACTGCCATGCGATTTTCTCAAACCTCGTACACTGTCATGCTCTCCTCAAACCTTTTACGCTGTCATGCGCTTTCTTCAAGCCTCAAACGATGTCATACACTCTTGTCAAATATTTTGTAGCTGTGTGCTTGGCAAATGTCGTACACTGTCAAGCATTCTCGTCAACTATCGTGCCCTAGCACGTGATCTTTTCAAACCTCATACAATGTGATGCGCTCACATCAAATCTTTTACGCTGTCGTGCGCTTTCGCCAACTTGGCTCGTACATTGTCATGCGCTCTCTTCCACTCTCGTACGCTATCATGTGCGGTGCTTTCCGCAAGGCGCAAACACTCTCGTCAAATCTTGTACATTGTCATGCGCCCTCATCAACTGTAGTACGTTGGCATGCGCCTTTGTCAACTCTAGTGCGTTGTCATGCGTTCTCGTCAACTCCCGTACGCTGTCATACGATCCTCTCCGGCCACCCGATTCGCATATAATTAACCGCATATAAGCGGGCCTAATTAACATCAAATTACCGCATGCAAGCGAGTAAAATAGGCCCTATTTACCTAACAGTAGTATTCTTTATCTTACTGACGTACACGGGAACAGCACTCCAGAACTGAAAGAAAATAGCTCCAGTTTAACACTGATCTGCAGTGTTTAGGGTAAAGCACTGATTTGAAAACGGTTAGCTTTCATTTATGGTTATGGGTAACTCTATAAATATGTTAAAAATTACAGTTTCTGTCGGCTAGCCCTCGTTGGTGTAGTGGATATGGGTATTAGTTCAGTATGAAGCGAACAACTCGGGTCCGAGGCATACACCCTTCTGATCTTTTTCCTTCTTTTACTCAAAAAAGGAGTTTTACTTTATGTAAAATGTTCAAGTGAAAGATAAAAGCCAGTTTGAGATCAGCTCTATAGATGGTTTTCACGTTACGTCACGGCGGCCATGGTGTACAACTACAAAAAGAATTTTAATGAACTTCTTTTGTTATGTACACCAACATGGCCGCCATGGCCTTTGTCATTTGAGTCCCACTGGACTGAAGGTCACGTGAGTGAAAACCATATATTTCGTTATTTCTCAGCAGGTGAATTGGGCCTACTTTAACCGCTTACATGCGGTAATTTGATGTTAATTAGACTCGCTTCTATGCGGTTATTTATATGCGAATCGGCTGCTCCGGCAAGCCTCGACACTCATGCGCTTTTGTACGAAAGTCGGCGGAAGCACGGGGATGTCAGAGAAAATGAAAAAAAAAAAAAAATCGCTTCCGCCGATTTTCGCTCCGAAAAAAAGAGCGCTTAATCGGAGATTACGTTTACTCATAGACAGATAATAAATAAATTCTGTCGCAAGCGTTTTGTCTCCTTTTAAGAGTGAGAGCACTTTTTCTTCCCTCTAAACGTTACATGCTTACCACTTTTTTCAAAATCAGTTTGAAATCGTTTCCATGCGACTTGTTGACAAAATGCCCAATTCACGAAACTTTTCTTGCATCTATCGCCAGCAGTTCTCTGATACTGTTTCGATTCAAGGTTTAAGCGAGAAATTTGCTTGACAATTTCGCGATACCTGCAGCTAGTGTTCTTTAAGTAACAATGCGTGTAAAAACTAGGCAATCCTCTATTGTTCTGCGGCATTTCGCTTTCCCCACATACGATTGTTTAGATTTTCTTACTGAGAATGTATCAACCTATGGACAACACGTTTTTGAAATAAAATATACTGAACTTTATTTTAACGCGATATTTCTCTTGTGTTACAAGATTTTATCCAATCATGAGACTCCAAAACAATGGCCAAGAAAGACTTCTAATTTTCCATGTTTCCCACATAGAAATTTTGCTGCATTAAAACTCAGAATAGTTTTCACTAAAAGGGAATCAACAAGTAAACTAGAGAGAAATAAATGCGCTACCTGATGAAGTGATAGTAGATTTTCATGTTTTAGCCAATGAGGTGGATCGTTTCAACAATATCACAATTAACACATTTCTGTATTCCTTGCCGTTGGGTTGCCTAGTTCTTACTAGGTCCATTACTTAATTCCCAGCCGTGCATCTATTAAGGGAATAGTAACCGCGACTGAGTGCATTGTTGAGTTATAAAAGCACGTGGGAATTAAGAAAAACACGAGATAATTGCTGCCTGCGGCTCGCGCTTCTCGCACTTCTCGAATGTTTTTTTTTTTAATCCCAAGTATGTAATACTTATATAACTCAACAATACACTTGGTCCTTAATACGTTTTACAGGATTCACCTTCAACCGTCGTATTTCGCTGCCAATGTCATGGTCAAATTGAGTTCGTTATTAATTAAACTGTTTTGAAAGCCCTGATATATAGGCGGGACATGAAATTCATAGACAATAGCTATTGGCGTCTAAAAGACGTTAAACAAAGTGGTTAAATACCTTAGCCTATAATAAACACAACCGAGACAAATAAAAAACAAACCGCCATATTGTAAAAACATATGGCCCACTTTGTTTTGATTGAACTGTTTTGATACTACAACACAAAAGCTAATTTAGTAGCAAAAATACGAGATCTCAGGGGTAATAACTTCAATGACATTAAACCATAATATTATTAAAGTATCATTGAAGTAGATGAGACAGTATAAACTATGTATTATGATGTATTTCCAAGATAAGCGCTGTGAAGCAAATCAAGTTACAAATTAGTGAATAATTTATTAATTCATGGCTCTCTGGTGGCACTTTGTTTGGGTGATTGTGGAGTACCTGCCACTAATATGTACTTAATTTGCTTTGTGTAAATTTAATTGATTGGATTTTCACAACACAACAAGGAGGCATTGTGGAAAACACCTTGAAAGACAACGCGCAGCCTGCATAACTCTTTCAAGGTAGAAGGAAACAATTACAATTATGAATTCTGAAGCACATGTTAAGAGACCCATGAACTGTTTCATGGTGTGGAGTCGAGAAAAACGCTACAACATTCTCAAGGAACATCCAGGAATCAACAACGCTGAAGTGAGCAAAGCTCTCGGTGCCGCATGGAGACAACTTTCTGAAGAAGACAAAGAACCGTACGTAGAAGAAGCACGACGACTCACCGAGCAACACAAGGTGGAAAATCCTGGATACAAGTACCAGCCAAAGCGACGCAAGACCTGTAAAAGGAGCAAGAGAAGACCAGGCAAGAAAATCGCTGCGCCTGTAGCATTTGATAAAAATAGCCAGACGCAAAGAGCAAGTACTGAAAAAATTCACTTGCCGTTTAAAATCTTGCCTGAGCCAGATATACCGCAGCTTGATAAAATGCAAGGAAAACCTTTGGTTTGGTTCCCACCCAACCATGGTCTGCAATGTTTGCCGTTGCCCAGCTTTCAGCCCAGTTCTCTTCGATTGTGCTCATGTCACTTTTTTCACACTACACCTTATTATCATCCAACTTGGGCTTTTGAACCTGATAGCATCGCTCATCATTTCACCAGTATTTCGAGTACTCCCTGCTTGAGATCTTACAACGTTCAAGAAAAGTCACAATACGATCGCAAAGTGGAGCCTCATTTCTTCTACAACTGCAAACAATGAAACAAATCAACTGTTCGAATATATTTTATTTTCAGGGACACCCAACGAGAAATGTTTTAATACCGTCTTGGAATGGCGTTGGGCAGTTTTTTTTTTCCATATTATTTTAGCGCCTTTAAAAGAAATTATGTGCAAGCTAATACAGTAAATGAGCTTTTCTTTTCTCTCAGCTGATGAATATTACAGCGGCCGCAGAAAGTTTTAGGTAAAGAAATCTTATCACACGAATTTACTACCTGCTTTCTCCTTTCCTTAGTTTCGTACCCAAGACGACAATTTTTACTCCTCCGAAAACAAAAACTGTTAATAAAACTTGCCGATGTTAAGAAAGTTTGCGGCGATACTTTACTTAACAAAAGAAAAAAGTTTTTAATCAAATTGGTACCTATCTTTAAGATGACTAAGGCCTTCCCAGCGAAATTATGCGTTGGTCGCTTCTGTTTCATTAGTTGCTTCCGTAGAATTCCAACATTAATAAATGTTTTTTTGCCTTGTAAAAAAAAAACGATTCAAAATACTTAGAGCCATGGATGACGGACGTTACACTAATGCTAAGTACGACAAATATGTTGATTTATATGTATGGGATATAACAATCTATTAACAATAAAATTTAATCTAAAAGCTTTAATTTGCTCGAAGAAATTTTGTCTTCAAAAAAACATTTTTTATGTACAATTACATGTGACGATTTCAAGTTTAGGAAAGACAGTTTAAGGTATTGAATGTCACTAAATTTAACTTTGCCCATTGTTTACTAGCACGGAGCCATAAAGGGGTAGTTTGTAATAGTGGTTTTCCCGGTATTCCGGCTTACCTCACTGCTAATAGGAGAGGATGTTTTCCCACAGAGCAGCTAAAATCTTAATCGAAAACCAATAGAGTCTTTATTGTTTATGACCGCATTACCTCTTTTATAATGCATTACTCTGGGTATAGGAAGGCGATAGGAGACATCTGCCTAAGAGGCCTCATTCACAATAGCCGCATATTGTTTTTTCACGCGGGCCGAAGACCCGCTCGCGGAGCTCCATACTCATAGAACCTTTGCCCGTCATGATTGTCATGGCTAGCGAAATGTTTCGCGGGCGCGAACTCGCGAAGGGTTAGCTCACGGGCGCGTCGGTTGTCCGTCCATCCCACAGGGCTAGCTCTCGGGCGCGCATGAGTGCTACGCAAAACATGCGCGTATGACGTCACGCAACATCCGCACAATTTTGAAACCAAAGCGAGGCTTTGTTTTTTGCGCGGCTACACGGCCGATGTTACGTCAGCAACAGTAAACACTTCTTGTGTTTAGCGGAGAAAACGCTTTGAAAATCGTTTTTCCCTGCATTTTTTCGCGGCTTGTTACTAAAGACAGGTTTCACATTTGTCAAACAGTGGTCAAGACCACATCTGAGGCTGCATACCTCTGAAAGTCAAGCGTTTTTGGAGGAATATAGAGCTAACTGCTTATTTTTAAATCTGATTTCGTCTTAGGACAATTGAAGTTAGTAGATTGTCGAAGCATTTGCTGCTTAGAGCTAAATTCCTTAACCCTTTGATGGCCGTGCCGACCAAAACCGGCTATGAATTTGCAATAAAATACATTTAAAATATTCAAAATGGAAAGAAAAAGGTTCAACCCATTGACACCTGAACCGCCCGAAACCGCCCGTACAAGTTAAGCCTCCATTGCTTTAAAAAATTGCAACTTTCTCAATCGTGCGAACATTGCCTTAACTAGCAGTTGTGAGCATTGACTAGAAAGTCCCTCAAATTGATATACCCAATAAACACAAAAAAGTCAGCGATTTTTGCAGAATATCAGCGTTTGAATTTGGACAATAACAAAAATGACCGTTTTTAACGTCATAGAAAAACAACAAAAATCACGTTTTTGCCTTTAGTTTTTTTTTTATTCAATTAAATCATCGTGGCAAACCGAAAAGTCAACATTCACAGCAAAATTCAGTCCTAGTCCTAGCTTAGCAGCGAATTGTTTTGCTCTTATTCGTTGCTCGGGCCGAGCTACATCCTCTCGTTCCAGTGCATACTGACCTTGCCTCGATTTTCAATATCACCACCGCACTGCATGCTGGGAAATAGCCACAATTTGTGACAGCGTTCGTTCCTTTTCCCACACATTTCATATTTATACTAAGTCCACAGTCAATTCGACCTACTACCAAAATTTCGCGCTTGTTGTGTTCTTCAGTGGTCGCAACTTCCAAAATATGCCGTGGTAGGTCGAGAAATTTATCCGGAGTCGAGTCCCAAGGCTACTTCGTTTCGTGGCGGCCATTTTTCCAGTTCAACGAGCAACGGGCCAAATTCGTAAACGAAGTACAACACCTAACTCGCTCCATTGAGAAAGTGGACTCTGAACTACCTTCAAGCTTAATGATGCATTGATGCTCATCAGGCAGCTACAAAAGATGAAAAATGGCTGTGAACTTACAAAAAATCGCAGATACACCATATTTGAACCTTTATTGCAATTCAACGAAGCAAAATGACAACGTCACAATGACGGAGTCGGAAGCGTAAGGATCCTTAAGTTCTAGTGTAAATTAAAAAACGGAGTCGCAATCGGAATCGGAAGCTCGACGGAATCGAAATCGGAAGGATCCGCTTCTGCTTCCGTCGCTTACTATCCGCTTCCGTCGTTTTGATTTCCACTAGATCGTAAGGTTCTTACGATTCCGATTCCGCTTACGATTTCGCTTACGTCGCTTACGTCGCTAGTGGGAACCAAGCTTAAGGTAATCAACATAACGACAATTATGTTTTCGTTCTTATTGCCTTTGCCAAGGCTGTTGCCATGGCAACAGAACTTCTTTAAAATGACTGAATATAACATTGGTAATTTCTCGAGTTATCTTCGGTAAAATTCCTTTAAACTTGGTACTCAAATGAGAATAATGAAACGGTGGAACATTTGAGAAAGTCAGAAAAAAACATGGGGTTGCCCAGGCAGGTGAGAAGATATTGCCGAATTTCATGTATTGTAGATTAAAATTGAATTTATCCGATAGCTGTCTTTAAAAGACAAACTTGTTAAAGACGGCTCCTGTCCCTTCAAGTGTGCAATTTTGTAGAAAATTTCACTGAAGGAAACTCGAGAACACTCACGGTTCATTTTGGCCTTTGCGTGTATTCTGACGTGATAAAATTTCGAGGCTTCCACGCGCGCATGCGTACTGTTAAACAAAGCGCGAGTTGTTTACTACCAGCTGGCTGAATTGTACTGAAATTCAGTGAAAACCTCCGTCTACGAAAAAACTCTTATTCTTTGGCCATTTCAACTTTAAAGCCCGTTGAAGTCATATGATCTGCAATGGCTGATGCGTGACAACCCTTCTTGAGTGCTTTAAAATGTTCAGTTTTTCTGTCAAGTAATCGACGCTTTATTTTCCCTAATATGTATGTAAATGTGTATGTATGTAAAAATTGTCACAGCCCCAGTCATTAAATGGGATCATTTTTAAATTTTAACAACTGGGCGATCGGATATCCATTGTAGAATTAAGGAGAGATTATTGACTAATGATTTAAAACCGGCATAAAATGAAAATATGGGTACGTAAGAAACTTTTTCTTTACTAGCCTTGTATATATGTTTATATTTTCTAGCAGACTTTAAGATAGGTCTGTACATTATCATATTTTCACTATTTTCATTTCTTTTAAATCAGGTTCCAGTCTTTCTCCATAGCATTTAAATTTTATTGTAAACATCTTCAGAAGTGACGGTTGGATATAAATGTTGAAGCATACGAAACGTCAAGTCATTAATCAAAGTTTTTTTTACAACATGCGTTGTTTTGTCATGTTTATAACCGCAGTGTGTATTTTATTTCTACGTCTACGTGGTTATTGTGGAAGGTTTCATGGACAAAAATATAGATAATGTATTTGTTACCTATAACTGAATAATATCTTGGAAATGTTTAACGACGGCGGCCAAAATTCGACCAGTGCGTTGTGCAACTTGCCTTGGAAAAGCGGCGGCATTTATACTGTAAGTGTAATTTAGTAAGTCTAGCGCTTGTTTACAAAGGTTTTGACTCCATCTGATTTAAGTGTTCTTATTTTTCCGCTTTTGTTTTTTCTTCTAATCGAGATTCTGTGAATTTTCATTAAAAAGTCTTGCTTAAATCTGTCATTCTAGTTTTGTACTAGCTTGTTGTCAATATATTAAAATTTACACGCAATTTCGCGATCGGATTTTACGAGATAATTCGTACTTTCACTTCATTGCTCGGTTTGTATGCTTTTATTTCTCAGTTTTTACCTTCTTTTATCTAAATTCTGTTAGTTTCATTCAAGAAAATATCATTTTTAAATTAGAATAGCTCAGTTTAAGCTTTCGCACTGCTATAAATGAATTACGCTCGACTTTTCGTTTACAAAAAAAAAATTGAAAAGTTTTTAAAGTTAATCTTAATCAGCTTTCCACGGCTTCGCTGTAAGCAAGAACAATTCTCTATCCTCACCGGAGGCAAACACAACAGCCTGTCGTTTATTCTGCCGAGAGACAACTGATAGAAATGAGTTCACTTTGCAAAGTAATTTTTTCGTTTATGAATGAAAAAGTTGTAAAGATTACCGAGTTAATTTAGGTTTTGGACGCGTTGTGTCAGTTTTGCTTTTTTGCGGCGCGTAAAGACGGCATTTCTTGGAAAGCTGTACAAGTAAGCTTATATCAATAATTTCTCGGCAAATCGCAGAATAATCCGAAAAAAAGAGCGCCTGATCGCAGGTTAGGTTTTCAAAAACCAGCTTTCTTTTGACTCTCCAGGTTTTATAGCCCTCTTTCATGGTGCGAAGATCTTGGGAATTTACGTTGATATCAATTTGTGATTGACTTTTTCTTTGTGTTCTCGTTAGGTTTGGAGAAATGTTTAAAAAACATGCTCAAATTCAGTCGGATTGACATCTTGAATTTCGCCATGTGCTCAGCCAGACAGCTCCTCGATGCGCTAATGGTACGCTTTTTGCTTTTAAACATAAGCTTATGGATATTTGAATAGAAGTTTTCAAAAGAAGATTTTGTTGTCCATTTTTATTTGTTTGTTCATTCATTACAAAGGTTGAAAAGCGATTTTATGTAAACAAAACAATACTTGGATTTTATAGTTCTAACCGAGTCACACGCGTCGCCTAATGAAAAAATGTCTCGGGCAATTTTCGATACGCAACAGGTGTTTTTATTCTCAAATTAGTCACACAAGTTATTCTAGACCGAGAAAAAGTTGTTTTTGTGAGCTTTTGTACAGTCTAAATGTACTGTGCAGACGGTCGCGCAATACTGCTTTTGAGAATTGCTTAAATTGAAAAATAGCCGGGTCGTCAATCTTTATTCTAATTTTTCTTGCGCTACCAACATTTCATCTACAATCTTCGTCAAAAGTTTTGGGACACTTAATCTTTTTCCCCACAAATTGTCTTTGTCGTTACCTCCCCATCCCCACCACCAATACAATGTTAAGTTTTATGCATATCACCAAGCCACAATGTCTCAACTTTGTATTGGGGGGAAGGGGGACCAGGAAATGGAAAGATAGTTTCTCTCTTCGAAAAAAATTGTCATTGTGTAGTACTTTCTTAAGTGTCCCAAGCTATTTTGTCCACGGTTGTAAGTTAAGCTTATCATCATTGTTTCCGTTCAGTGAGCTCCGCTGTTAGGCTAAGCCTATCTATATATATTATATTATAACGCTAATTATATACGTGACTTCTGAGAGGGTAAACAAATCAAACTCGGGATATTTCTAACACGTTTCTTGGTATGCTGATCCTTCTTCGAAGTTTATGCAGGCTTACAGTGTCATATTAGATAATATACTTGAGTTTAAGTTATTTTCGCCGCTTTTATAACAAGCAGATAGTGAAGATAATGCAAGTCAGATTTCGGGCAACCATTTCAAACTACAAATACTTCAATCCTAACCCTATCTAGCTCTCGGATTTAATTTTTACATGGACCTCACTATTAGGAAAAGACATTTTCTTCTTTCCAATGTTTGCCTCCTTTGATGAACCACGTGGCTAATTCAGTTGCATTGCGTTATAATATGAAAATCGACATGGCGGCTTTCATGAAGTAAGGCATATTAAAATGATACTGACACAGTGCTAGTGTGGATTGGAACGCTTGTTTGAAAAGGGAATATCACCAATATGCGAGGAAATGTATACTTACAATGTTGTCCAAAGTACTTGAAACAGTTCTTGTAATCCAGTAAAATACACAAGGTAAGTGTCGTTTTAAGCACGATTTTAATAAACAGAACAGAACGGTAAACCACTTGACCATCCTGGAAGACATGCCTAATTAACATCAAATTTCATTATTTCAAAGAAGATAGGCATCAAAACGCGTGTCTGTTAAAAATCCGTTTGGATCGATTAAGACTCCAAATGCGAAACATCTTTAAGCTTATTGTTGTTTATATTCGCTAACAACAAATTAGTTATTGTTATCGCTAGATTCACGTTTCTCTGGTTATGAAACGCATTCGTAACAAAGCATCACGTCACTAAGTTTACAGCTAAGTGTTGGAACGAGCGAGCGAGCGAGCGAGTGAGTGAGTGAGTGAATTTGCCATCGTCTCCGATAACCCGTTCATTACGCTTGCGCGTATTCACGAGTTATAAAGCACCGCGTGCTCAGATGCGGTTCAGTGATCATTGTAAATCAAAAAGCCAAGCTACAATTGGTTCCCAAAAATGTAAACAATAAAATATTTGTCTTGCGTGACAGAGCGTTACAGTCTTATTGTCTTTTATCCACTTCTTAAAATTTCTGTTATTCAAATGAAAATGTCACCTCTGCTATAATTCAATGGCACTTGGTCGTTTTTTATGTGTTCCTGCCCCCTCCCTACCTCCCCATGCAGGCAATGTTGAAGATTAGTGAATAAGAAGCAAAGGACCGAAAATGCTGCCGGTGTACGTAGGATCTGTAACAGATCTAGTCAGCCAAAAATAGAGATACAAACAAAGTATAGAGCAAGGATGATACTACGTAGAATATCTAACGCGACAACGACATGATAGAGCCCAAACTGAAAGCCAAAATGCAACCGTAGACAGCTGTTTCGACCTGGTTGGGTCTCGTCAACACGGTGTAGCAGTAAAAAGATAGAAAAACTAGCGCGAACGTCAGTTCTCTACTAAATCGCACGTGGTGATGGCAACAGATGAGAGCTCGAATTCAAATGTTTGACCCACGTCACAGCGGCGCGTGACCATGACTAATGGAAATATCATGTCGTTGTCGCGATAAAGAAAGTGAGGATAGACAGAACCATTCCTAAGCAAAGATTAGTCATCATTTTGAACACGTAAGCTCAACGGCGTTGTAAGGGGGTCGAAAGGGGGAAGCACGGATATTCTTTACCAGACGATAATAAAGGGACGTGAAAAACTGAAATGAAAGTGTCCCAAGGCTATTGACCAGGATTGCTAGTGTCCCGAACACCCCACTCAACCCCCACTACCACCCCCACCACCTCCTACCTTCCAATCCATCAGTATGTTAACAACAAAGGCTTAGAATTTTGTAAAAGGTTTCAAGTTTATTACTAAATATTAAGCAAACACACGCGTGTTATAGTTCTGTAGATTCAATTTAACAGCCAGTAAGAGTATCTTTAAGAAATAGAGGTAAAAAATACATTTATAAGACTAAACATGAGCCCCATTCACAACAACGGTTAAAAATAAAAAAATACTTCTTTACTAGTGTGTTCACCACGATGAACAACAACAACCCTTTTTACGATATGTTTAAATCTTGTTTAGTTTAACTACGTTTTTAGTCTCGATCTTGAACTTTTTTAACGGTATATGACTCAAACTACCTGGAATGATAATGAAAGTCAATAAAGTTTCTTTTAGTTAAGATTTCACTCCAAATACTGACAGGAGGTAACTGGAGGTATTTTTCTAAACCTGTTTTAAACTAAAGAACATTTAAACATGTTTAATCGTTGGCGTGAACGGGTATAAGATACGTTTTCTGGGTTAGTGATAGATACTGAACGTTTTTGAACCGGATATCGATCGTTTTCCCGCCTATTTACAAAGGGCGAGGTGCAGGATGTATAGGAAATCTAAAAATTGATAACATCATTTAAAAAAATATATATTTAAACTTGAACTTCCAAGCATTGTTGAAAGTAAGTGGCAACTTTCGTATTACACTTTAAAATCTAGATCAGTTGCACTCTATAATCTGTTTATGCATTCGTAACGCGTCAATCAGAGACTGTATATTTTGTTGAGAATATTATAAGAAGAGTTATCAGTCATATGTAAAGTATAGTATACATTATTTTTTTAACTTTCTATTGTTGACATTTATTTGTAAATTCATGTTATTGTATCTATTCCGGGCTCGCAGTGATAGTAGTAAACTTTTATTTTTTCCTGAGGGAATGCCTTGTTTATAATTAGTTATTTCGCTTCCAGAATCCGTCAATTATGGAGATATGTAGTGTTCTTACTTCTGAGTCTGTTGACGTAATCCTTTAGTGTGACCATTCAATTAAAACCTCTTCGCCAGTACTTTTGCATGGTGCCATTTGTTTTTCAATATTTTGAAACATAAAATTTGGGATTTTTCTGGAATTTTGTTTTTTGGCACTCTTGGGCCAGTAAAAGGGTTTAACGATTCATTCAAATACGTAGCACAAGCCTTGCGTGCAGCATATGGAAACAGGTTGTTTCAATATATGCCATTACGAAGGAGAAGAACACTAAACAATTAAGTAATCAAAAAAAGAAATGACTTAAAAGCAATTTTACATAATTATCTTGCTTTAAGATAAATTGCCAACAGCCATACTGAAAAAGAGTTGTAAATTGGAATTGATACCCAATAGCAAGAAGCCGTACACAGCTTGAACTCGTGGCGTCTTTAACCCGATGCAATATTGATTCGAGAGTGTTTTTAGTGCTTTTTTTTTAAGAGAAACAATGCTGTCTACAAAATAAGACTACACTACATACATGCACTACATTCAGTTGCCGAAACTTGAAACCTCGATCGCTAAGCAAATGGAAAGTTAAGTCTTATATAAAACACAAAACTTGCCGGCCGAACAAAAATCCCACAGCAATATTAAAGTGGCGTACACAGCATCAAATGGTCCTATCCATTCATGAACTCGTTGCATTGTCTTGAAATCTTGTACGCTGTAATTCCTCCTTCTGGTTCTGAAATGAAAACGAGATCACGAGGTCGTGCGTCAACCAATCAGACCAGTGAAACCCAAGTATGCGTGCATAAATTGCATAAATTTGCATGCACTGACGTGACACAAACAAAAAAAGAAAATGCAGAGCCGAAAACACAACTCACGGCTACGCCACGAGTAAATTATTAGGTAATTAGTTATACGGCCGCCATCTTGGATCCGCCATCTTGGATTTCTGAATTTTTTAAAACCTCTTAAAAACCGTCCAAATTCACTCAAAAGGGTCAGGTTGAATGTTTAATTAAATATACATTTTGGAAAATTGTTAAATTATTTACGCTTAAAATTGTTGTGTCCAAGTGTGATCTTAAATCAGTAATTTAATAATTAATAATTTAATAATTGTAAAAGACGGGTAAGATATCATCGCCCTTTCTACTCTACGACACACTTATTGAGGGATGGATTAATTTCGTCGCCACATGCTGCACATATTTATGCGGCTTTTAATGCCCCCTCGGATAAAAAAAATAAATTTCTTTTAATAAATTCAGGCTAAAAGCATGGTTTGCGCGTTCATCGTTTCAGATTTATGAAAAAAAAGTAAAAAAAGAGGAAAAGCAACGGAACGTCATTTTCATTACTGTTTTGTTTATTAATATAATATATAGTGCTGATGAACACATGTATTTTCATCATCGAACCGAAACTGGCGTTGTTTGTTTAATTTTAAAAATGGCTACTGAGTTAGAACTAAGAATAGTGATAATCCCGCTGGAAGGAAGAAGTATTATTTCCCTTTTTGAGAGACTTTAGTTAGTGGTCAAGGCGAAACAAAAATGACTGATCTGGGAAAGATCGCTTTCTCTGACCTCGTGAGTCTGACAGAGAGGAATGGCGTCTAGCCTAAGGGCAATTCTATTTGTGAGAATTCATATTATAACTGCATGTCTAAAAATAATGCCAGTTCAAGATTGCTTTCCTGCTTTAAATTTTCGAGAATATACAATATATTTCTAATTCTTCTAAGATAAGATTTTTGTCAAACCATCTGCGCTAAAAGTGTTCTGAGTTGAAAAGAACTCAATACACATTTCAGTTAGAAGAGTTATTCATTAGCAAAATTTACTGACATATTCGTGATAAACGACATGTGGATTGGTCGTCTTGCATGGCCATGAGCAATTTATATGTAATTTTAATTTTTCTCTTGACCCCCCTGAAGAGGAAATAATATAATCGATTCTCTTTGGAATAGGTCGTGGCTCTTGTCAGTTTTCAATCTACTGGAAATTTCCAAGAATCACGCAACGACAAATGATATATTTGGAGTTCGTCAAAAATTAAATTTAGGTTTGTTATTTCGATCAAATGTCAGTTTTAGGCTAAAACTTACTTAGGTTGAGTATAAAGGATATAAAACCCACTAGTATGCACTTTAGGAATTGCATAGTTTAACATCTAAATTTAATACGTTTCCATGATTGTTTAGTTCACTTGGCATAAATGTGAAGTATAATAAAGGCAGAGATCAGAATTGTTAATAACTCGATAGACGCGCGCAACACGAGTTTTGGCGTAGCTGTGTTTTCTTTTTTACATTTCTTTGTTGGCTTTAAGGTAAGAACTACCGTACGACGTTAACTTTCATAGCTCCTGAATGTTTATTAATACTTTACTTCGAAGTAAGTGTTGTTTAAATTTTTGTTTGCTGAAGTGGGAAAAGTGTTAACTTAAAAACAACTAAGGGATCTTCATATTTTGAAAAAAATACGAGCAAATTCGATTATCTTTAAGTGACGCTGCACGTGGGACGCTTAAGCAGATTTAAAGATATACACCAAAGAAAGAATATATAAGAAAGCTACCGGAAAAGTGTGATTTTGTCAGTTACGTTACCATTCATTGAATTGGATTGGGGTATATGTTTGTAATAAGCTAACTTTTTTTAAACTGAATTCCTGTCGAAGTCCTCTCCACAACAATTTCTCTCTCTACAATTGGCATATTTTCTTATCGTGTCTTCCGATGCATTCACGGATCAAATTCTAATTCGAGCTCTGCCACACAGGCCACTCACGATCTTCAATAGGTGTCCGAGGGTGTTGTTGTAGAGAGCCAATTCTACTGTAGCACAAAGCCTGGGATCATTAAATCTAACACGGTATGCGCAGAGATCGGATTGAAATTATTTGTTTCTAATCTCAGTTAAGGCTCTCTTTTTTCGAACCTCGGCGAGGTTGGCGACAACTAATGCTGAAGTCCTTCTTCAAAGAGAGAGTTGGACAAGCTTTGATGAAGGGCTAACGTACAAAACGACAGCTTTTGAATATCTATTATACCACCTTTTAACAACTTGTTTGGTACCAAATGTTCGTGTTTTACATCCCCACCGAAGGAGCCCCAAGTTTCTTTAAAAATTGACCCCCTTACGGCCTACCATTTAAACACCCCAAGCACTTCGCACTTGGAGAACATTTCAAGTTCGTCATAAAATCCAACAGCGTTCAGCATATAAGTCTTGGCAAAAAAAAAATAAGAAGTCAGGAGGTTTTAATGCTAATTTAACAGCAAACTCATCCCCAGGATCTCTCGGTTGCTTTTGAATGTCACTCTTCTTTATCCGGTAAAACCGGCCGTTGACTTTATTTCAAATATTATCACCTACCAAAGCCATGACTGAAATCCATAAGAGAAAAGGTATTCTTTTTATTTTTTTATTCCGATTCGACTACCTGCAAGCTTGTTGAAAACTCAGTCATCAATATCAGTTGCCATTGACAGATGTTCATTCATGATTTCATGACAAGTTTCTTGCGTCACCAACATATTACTGTAGAAACGTCAACTTAGAATATTAGCCAAATAACTGCAATGAAAATATTCATTCTTTTTTTAAAATCGCTGCGTGCTGTCAATTTAAAATATCCATCCAACGAAAATACATACGCTCAAGTTTAATATGCATAGTCATGAAGGACCTATTGGGACAAATTTGCATTTTATTTTCGCGTTAAGCAAACAAAACCTGCGTATGCCAGTTTCTTTTACGCACTTCAAATAATTATAGCAATATTGTTTGAATTTTCTGTTTGTAATATAACGGATCTATCTTCATGTACGCATCTACGTTTTGATGACACTGTCGTGTTTTGGCGGGAAATGTGGCGTATGGGTTTGTGGACGTGACTGCAGAGCAGTATTCTTGTTTTCAAGTTTTAATTTTCCCAGATATTTCCTATGGTTATCAGCTTGAGAGCATGATTGTCACTCAAAGATATTTTTAATTGATTTTTAACTTTGAAATTTATGCTGGTTAATGTTTGAACACCTGAGACGTTTTAACCAGGTTTTAACCTTGGTTTTACGACACGTTTCTTAATTGTTAAGATAAGGATCGGTGAAGAATAGTCAAGAATTAACACGAACTTTTAAAAAAGTGTCCATTTCCTTGAAAAAAAAAAAAGAACACGAATACTATCAGCTAAGTGGTTGTTCGTATTTACTCAGTGCGGGGTATAAAAATTGGTCGTATTTACCGAGTAAAACCATATGACCGAGCATAATAATGCGAATCTAGTTTAAGAGCGTCACTATTACATGATGTTTTCCTTCCATGCATATGTTAACGAACTTTTATGACTGAATGGGCTGGATACAATGAGGGAAAATAACGGACGTGTCTCTTGTCGTTCAGTGTTGATTTTACGATAAGTAAATTTTATGACCAAAAACAGGAATAATTTACTTGGACTGCGATAAA
The DNA here is from genome assembly GCA_022457155.1 of Cladopsammia gracilis. Lineage (NCBI taxonomy): Eukaryota > Metazoa > Cnidaria > Anthozoa > Scleractinia > Dendrophylliidae > Cladopsammia > Cladopsammia gracilis. The sequence continues at coordinate 878,230 of JAJGOT010000178.1, forward strand.
TAATCAGTTACATTGAAGAACAAAATTTGAAAGTTCTACGTACCACGTAGGATGACCATTCGAACTTTTCATTTTATTGACAACGCAACACTACAATCACAATTCAAACGGCTGCGTGGAACTCACGTCGTTTAAAATTCATTGTTTATCTGACTCTCTTTCACGGTCAATGTTAATGATATGCAGCCAGCCATCTCGGTATTAGCATCCGAGTCATGTTGTATAAATGTAAAAAAATCCACGTTCTCTTTGTAGACGCTAGTAATGAACACGACGCCCTTAGCAGTTAGCTTGACATTTTCTTCGGCTTTGAAATAGGTGAGTTGCGGGAGGCTTTTTTGTCTCAATTTTTTTGTACATACAAATATACATATTCTTTTGGTACCGATGGATTATGCCGTACTTTAATTTCAACATAAAACAATGTATTCGCGTGGGAATACCGAGTGCCTTAGTATTTTGTTCCCGCCAAATCCATAATCCTTAAGACCTTGTGGCGAGTCAAAACACCCGCATTCCGACTTAGCTTACGTTAAGGTCTCGCTCCAAATAAAAGGATCCAAACGGCCGAGGAGCTACTATGTAACATGGGCATGATTTGCGAATGGGTCAGGTGTATTCATTGGACCTCTCTAAAAGGGATAAAAACGCGCAACACAATTGGTATCCTTTCCTTGTCTTCTTATGGATATTGGAGCAGAGCAAGATATATAGTATTCAGATATCCGCCCATTTGGACACGGTTTGAATACAGCGGTTACATTGCTAAAGGTAAACATAAGGCATAAACTTGCATATTCTTTGTTTTTCTGTTAAAAAATCACACGCTTATATATATTATATTTTTTAAATATCATATCCAAATTTCCCTTGTTTCAGTCATAACAGCAGATAAAACTATATTGCACGTGGGTGGACTAATAATTAATTTAAGTGCTCGTGCTTACATGTGTGCTTGTTTACAACTACAAGAGAGTTTGTCACAATATTGGCTGAAACCGCTTTATTTTACTTCTCATCACAACTATTTCATATTATAATCCCACCAGAAGAAAATTAAGATTTGACGGGTTCTCAAAAAAAATATTATTTGGTCCAATTCGGCCACGGTGTCCACGAGCAAATTCATTATTTCAAAAAACACGTCATGAATATGTAGAGAGAGAGAAATATTACGCACGTATGGACATTAATTATTCCTTTTTAGCTGTCTCAAAATTAATGTGTGTACGATAAGAATCTCTTTTTAGTGCGTGCCGGCTGAAAATGCCTAGTTGAGTAACACCCAAGCACTGAACAAAGAGTCGAGAGCATATACTCTCTCACTGCTCTCTACAAAGGATGGACACGAACTATTCATTATAATATCAAACACATGTTTTGTATGTAAAGAGTCAGTAAAGAGAATTCGATTATAGCCTTACTAGAAGTTAAATACTACAAGAAATACTTCCTACAGGCAGAAAGTTAAGTAACAATCCGTGTAAGAAGTAGGCAACCCAAATGCACGGAATGCAGAAAGATGTGAATTGTGCTATTGTTGAAACCGTCCACCTCATTGGCTAAAACATGAAAATCGACCATAACTTCATCAGGCAGCGCATTTGTTTATCTCTAGTTTACTAATTGATTCCCTTTTAGTAAAAACTATTGTGATTTTTAATGCAACAAAAATTCTATGTGGGGAACATGGAAAATTAGAAGTCTTTCTTGGCCATTGTTTTGGAGTCTCACGATTGGACGAAATCTTGTAACACAAAATGATCATCGCTTTAAAATAAAGTTTCAGTAAATTTATTTCAAAACCATGTTGTCCATAGGTTGACGTATTCTCAGTACGAAAATTTAAACATTCTTATGTGGGGAAAGCGAAATGCAGCGGAACAATAGAGAATTGCCTACTTCTTACACGGATTGTTACTTAAACAGAAGGGAAAGGATATTGGAAGATAATCCCAGTTTGTTAATCAATTGAAAAAGGTTTGAAAAGTTTTAATTAAGAACTCGCGGGAATGGGTAACTGAAAAGTATCGTAACAAAGCTGTTCCATTCATTATCACGCTAACCCAGGATTAAAACTTAACCGAGGATTTCATTTCTCTTTCTAAGAATGTTTTCAAAACTTAATTTTAAGCTCAGAACTTAGAACTTAGAATCAAATACACCCAAATAGATTTCTCTAATACTGGGCGGGTCGGTTTGCGGCTAAAGCCTACGTAAGTGCCTTGGCACTTTTAGAGATCTTATAACTGCGTAAGGATAAAGATGTTACTACTTCTGAAGGAAGTATTAAAAGCTCCAGACTCTGATTGTTCTTGGAAAGAAGTAATAGCTGTGAGCTAATACATTTGACTGCTGTTGTTGATACGTTAAGCGATGTCTCCTCGTAAATGAGGTAGTAGAGCATGTAACCTGGTCAGGAAATTTACAATTAACAACTGACCATTGTGAAACTTGTAAAACAGGTCTGACTGATAAAACAAACGTCTGTGTTTTAGAGTATCCCAACCAAGTGCGCCGATAACTAAGCCAGAAGTACTTGTGGTAATTTTATAGTTATTGAATACAAAGTGCGCTAAGCTCCTTTGGACTTGCTCAAGACGATTTACAATCTGTGTCGGTGTGAGGTTTCCACGAGGAGGAGGCATATTCAAACGTAGGTCTCACCAGCGTCATGTAAGCTCTCTGCTTGACTTCGCTGCTACACGGCTTCAATGTTCTTCTTATAAGTCCCAGAGTCTTGTTGGCTTTGGCAGCAACATTAGAGCAGTGCGCACCCCAGCGAAGAGTTTCAGAACATTGGGAAACTTTATTAAGGGCTTTTCTTTATAAGCTACATGCGAAGACGCGTCAAAGTCGAAACAGAAATTTAAGGAATTGACGCTAATCCTTGGGCTTTGAACAACCCGGCCCAGATCTTACCTGGGCGGCAATTACTAACGTTAAAGCAGACTGTCAACAAGGATGAGAGTGAACAGTAAGCCCTCGACACCATGCAGCTGGCTGCCTTCACGCTTGTATGTCATTAGCAACTATCCTCTTTTGCTCTGTTCTTTTCGTTTCATTGGATAACTGGAATTGGGATCGAATTTTAAAACTAAAACACGGTCGGATTACTAAGACTCGAAAAAAGACACTTATAGCAAGTTTTACGTATCCTAACGGTACATGTACGTTACCAATCACTGATAGAATTCAAATTTGGACGTTTACTGTACTTTTACTTTTCAATTTTCAAGTCACTGATGCGCTAAGTTTATAACTTGAAAGAAGCCTCTTAATTCAACCTGTCATTCTAAGTTGTGCTTCACTTATGCTCATGCTTAGGTCAGTACACATGAAAACTATAAGATGACGCAACGACGAGGACATGAATGAAGAGTATCCTGAAAAAATGACACATGTTAGTGCAGCTGCACATTATTCCGTAATGAGAAAGTTCAAAACTGATGTAACATTGAAATTTTAACGGGAAGGAAGTCCTTCGTTTTTTAACTTCTTTGTGATGACGGTAAACAGAGTCAAATATCACTTAATGCACGAATCTGAATTCACGTCGAACTTTCGTAACACTTAACATAGAAAGTCAAATTCTTTTTGTTTGTAAAATAATATCAATGAGCACCGAAGGAAGGTGCTGCCGCCATGGTAACACCTTGGAATTTCGTCTACAAACCACTTTATGTTCTCTTGGTTAGAACTATATACATTCACAAGAGAACATAAAGCCGTTATGTTCTCTTGACATTCATCAAAGTCAGTCGAATCATCGATTGCCCTTACGTATGTAGGCGTCCATCAGTAAATGTAGCGTACATGGATTTTTAGCGTCAAAAATCTGATCAGGGTCTTTTAAATGGTCTTAAGGACGTTCGCGCCCATTGCTACTGCGCATTTTTTCGCGCATGTCACGCAAACGTTAAAAGCCCATGAAATATCAACAAGAACGTACCCTGAACGTACCCAACGCAAACTTTTTTCCACTTCATAGAAAGAACGTAAAGAGCGTGTAGTATCATGAGATAGCTGTGGATCCAGGTCTTCTCGGAAGTGTCACGCAATGACGTGACAGTGCGAATAGATGGTCGCCTTGAGAACTTCGCAGCGATTTTACTCTCTTGGATGCTCGGTGACCCCCATTTTTCATTCCGTAGATCACTTCCTTTCCTAATTTTCTCCATTTTAACAAAAAAAAAAAACAGAAAAAATCTGTACGTGAGAAGTTACAAATATTTCGCCTTTTCTGCTCTCGTGCGACCAAAGTTTTCTTCGAATGTGGACGGGCAAGACTAATATGTTTTCTTTTTCAAGGCCCATTCTACCTCAAGAAACGACATCAGATGCAAAAGTTTACGTAATATACTTAGCTGTGTTGAATTGAGTACGTTTACCTGATCTAAATTTCACTAAAGTAGCTTCTTTTATTGCTAATAGTTGTAAGCTAAGATCGTCTTTAAATAACGAAAGCTTCTTAAAACGCATCTTCTACAATGCGCCTTATACTACATGGAAAGTTTTAAAAAAATCTGTACGTGGGAATATTTTGGGCGCGAACGTCCTTAAATCAACCAAAGTCCTCAGTTAAGCCACCAGTTGATGAATCTGATTCATAAAATCATCGTTAACTTACGAAATGTTATATTTTTATATCATATTACTATTTGTTCATCTGTCAAAGGAACCTGTAACCGGTCATGTTCCTTTCAGTGATACTGGCACAACAAGTACATTGATGCAAAAGCCTTATTTTCATCTGGGGTCGTTTCCTATATAGAATATATAGAAACGACTGTACAAACGACACTATCAACGAAGTTTTAAGCAATTTACGAAGTTTTCCAAAGATTTCCGGACATTTTAGAAAACTCTCCGAATACTGTCCGAAGACTGTATGAACGTTTTCGACAATTTCCCGAAATTTTTCGACGATTGCTAAAATTTCCGTAGATTTCCGAAGAAGATCTAAAGAGGTTTCGAATCCACCGCAGGAAAAAAGATGGCGGCTGTTCATTTTACCACAATACCTTGCGGACCTAACACAGCACATAAGGCACAAAGAAAGCCAAATTTTTACAATATTTGTTCCAGTACTAAGGACAATATGTAGACTAGGTTTGAAGATTTTATAACTTTTCTTTACATTTTTATGAACGTTGTTAAGGGTTTTGTGCGCTAAGAATTGTGGGTAAATGTACCAGTCGCCATCTTTTTTCCTACCGAAGATTGTAGACCAACACCTTTTAGCTCGTTTGACATTTAATAAGGGCAAACCTTGCAGCTTACGTAAATACATTGACATCTTCGCTCTTCGCAGTGAAGATGAATTTAAAATCGATAACTTTACATATGCAAGTGTCCAGATTTTTCCGCGGTGGGAGAAATATCCTTTTGTTATTCGACTGTGACGTCATTATACCTTATAAGGAAAAGAGTCACGCAAAATATCCGAGCGTATTACAAAGTAGGGCCCCGTCCGCACGTATCCAGATATTTTTTTAATCGCATTAGAAAATATTCGCGTTCACACGTAGCGTATTCGAATCGTATTTGCCCGTCCACGCGTATCCGGATTCGCTCTAGTACCCAGGGCTCCTCTTTAAATGTTGTCAACAGAGCATGCACAAAGGCCAAGTTCAAAGCCAAGTTCAACTGTAAACACGTTATCAGACTTGAAATAACTCCAAGTAGTATTACGATTTTCAGATACTTTTGTCCGCTTTTGAGACGTCAATATAAAGTCGTATTGTCGTCTCAAAAACCAGCCTGTGATTGGTTGAAAATTTCCCGCGGCAATTTAATGGGTTCCTTGCGTAGAAAACCAAAATTTAAAATTATCTTCAAAGGAGGGGCAAAAATGTTGATTACTTTGTCAAGTTTGGCAGATAAACAACGCTATATTCAATGCAACGACCCTTTCTATCGAAAGTTAACGATAAGATGAGTTTAAAAGCTGCTTTGTTTACATTGAGCTATGCTGTGCGCGCGCTATCACGCCATCAAAACTTGAAAAAAAGGTTTGGGCTAAAACCTCGACAAGTTTGCGTTATTTACTTATTTTTTCGACGTTTGTAACTTTGAAAAAGTTCGAAAAGATGTTCTATCAAATTTGTTCGATTTCAATGAGCAATTTATAGCGTGAAAAGTCCGTGTTTTTAAAACTTTCTTTGCTGAACAAAAATATGATAACGCGTACAAAACGTCGTGTACGTCAGCTCGTGACTAATAAGAATTTCAGTTTTGATCAGCACAAGTTATCTTCAGTTTTGCTTTCTTTTTGCCCGAAAAACAGTTGAATCGTGATACAAAACTACTTCGATTTTGAGACGGCAATACTACATTATATTGACGGCGTTGGAAGAAAATATATTCTCCGTATTGGGCTCCGTCGCTTCGCGACTCCGCCCAATACGGAATATATTTTCTCCCAACTAGCCGTCAATATAATGCAGTATTGCCGTCCCAAAATCGAAATTAGTTTATAGAAGTGAAGCGATAACATTTCGGTCGGCCGTGTTGAATATTCGCGTGGTTTAAGACTGGATCTTTACGTCAGCGTATTAAAACAATATCCGGATTCGATCGTCCACACGATGCCGTTCTCGTAGCGAATTCAAAAATTTCCACTCTGGAGAGCGGATTCAAAAAGTTGCGGATTCGTAAGCCGAATTCGCCGGATACGTGTGGACGGAAGGCCAATCCGCAACAAAAAAGTTGCGGATTCAAAAATATCCGGATAGGTGTGGACGGGGCCGAGATTGTCGTATTACACCTTAGTATCTCGGATTGAAGACACAGAAACTATAATAAAAGGAATTTCAGTCGAATAATAAATCCCTTATTCTATGGTTTAACAGATAATACGTGCGGACATTTTACTCATTGCTTGCATTTTTTTCTCGACCCTGCGGGGCTCGAAAAATACTGCGCAACTCGTAAAATATCGGCGCGTATTATCTGTTAAACCATGGAATAAGGTGCACTGATGTATTTCACTGTTTATTATTACAATGACTTAACGCAGGAGCCCATCAACGGCAATTTTATATGTTTAAAAACGGAAACTTATATTTTGGACTTTTCTAGCAGAATTTTTCAACGAGTTCAATCTTTAAGTAAAGAAGCCGACGAGAAATTTGTAAAATACCCGAACGAAAGCTGTAAAACTGTTGCTTCCTTGTTGTGTTCGCTATATATACGCCCGCAGTGACCGTACTGAGCACAGTTGCAACTGCATTCAACATGTCATGCGCCAGGCCGAGTTATCTGCCTTCAACTTATTAGCATTTCAGGCGCGAAGGCCAAGGAAAATTAAACTTCGTTAATTAGAACGTCTGATTATAAGACTCTTGCATAAAAAAAAAAAAAAAAAAAAACTTATCATGGCTTTGTTAATGACTGGCTTGTTAATGGGTTAAATACTATGATTATTGCAGACGACCAGTTTCATAGATGAACCGGCGGGAATTTCTTGTCGGGTTAGGTGCCCCTATATCTATAGAAAGATTCAGTCACGTTGTATGTAATGAAAACAAAATATTTGAAATTGAATTTTTGAAACCGGCCTTGCTCGAATCCGTTCTTCAGGTTTTCTTCATTCTTAGACTATTCTTCGAAGGCCTGGCTGCGGAGATATCGATTATATCCACCTGGCGCAACAGGATTCATATTTTTCATACTCAATAGAAGTCTAAGTCGTTTACAAAATTAAACGGAGGGAGCTCCACAGGAGTAGATCAACTTAACAATCTGCTTTGACGTTAGTTGTCGCAAAGAACAGCCGTTGAGCCATGCACAACTTTGACCCGTAAGCACGTGCTGCGCAATATCGTGCTGTCAAATTTACATTTAAAAACGCACTTCTTTGACGTTGCCCTGACAACATTTATGTATGTCCGGAAAAGCGACCAGTTGTTTCATTCACACACAATTCAGGCACAATGAACCCTTTAAATAATGCCGCAAAGTACAACATTACACATTTAGAGTGAAACGCAAGGTCATGAGGCTGTCGATGAAAGCTACTTCGATTTGATCGTCGGCGATTCGTGAATCTGTCAGAGGGCGCGCTTATTCAGCGGAAAAAAGTAAGAGTTGTGCCAACTTCGATTTTATTCCGAGCTTATTCAACTTTGCTACGGGTTAAGAAATGATATGCGGTGAGGGCCAAGAATTCATAAGCTTTGGAAAGAATCGAAGCATCAAGAAATTGGGAAGAGGATGAGTTGAAATATGAAATTATTTTAATGCCACTCCAAAAATACAAGGGACGTTTTTTGTCTTGACAGACAGGATAATTCAAGTTGAATAATTCGACAGAATTCATTGTCATAAACTTAGTCGCTAATGAGCGGCTGGTTGGTGAAATTATACTCACAACGGGCTATTTGAGCAATGTTTGGTTAAGTCCATGAACAAATGGTAATTATTATACCAAAAGGCTTTTGTGTTCTATAGTATTCCCATAGTCGCTGGGTCGATAAGGAATATAGCAATTACTTTTTATATATTTTTACTTGACTGCGACTAAATCTCGTCCGGGATTAGCGATCTAGGGCAGTAGCTCAGAACTCACTCATTGTTAACTGTATTTTCATAAAGATATTTCTGTAGCTTTTTCAGCATTAACACTGTCTAAAATGATTTATAGGGGTAAGAAGTGGCAGCTGTCGCTTTTCACAGAGACAATTTTTCTTTTTTTTTTTTTAAGAACGGCTGAATGAAATTAATTAATTCGATCTATTTTGCATTTCAAAACAAAACGTTCGTGAACAAGTGTAAAGTGATTGTTGTGGTTACAACAAAGAATGATTGCTGTATGACTTGAACGGAATTAACGTAGTTTCTGGGAGACATTGATGACCCATATTCGCTGCTTGTTTTGCAAAAACATCGACGCCAAAGACACGCAAACTCGTGGAAATATGCATGATAGTCACCATGCCGCTCTACAGAGAGGACTGGACTGGACTGGACTGGACTGGACTGGACTTGTTAAAGGAGGACTTGCAAAACGAAGACTTGTAATATTTGAACTTGTAAAACGAGGACTAGTCCAGTCCTGTCCAATCATCGTTTACAGTATGCCGATATAGTCTGGACAAATTGACTTCTGGCAGCCTTATATAATATCTCTTTCTTTAACATTGCTCCTATTAAAAGATTGCCACCTTGATAATAACATTATAAATGTGCGAATTTTTATTCTGCAAAGGATGACAAATGCTAAATGGATTTCAATGACATTTCAGATTGTTTTTAATCTGAATAGGTGTTCGATTCATTTAGATCGGACGGCATAAGGACCCACTTTTAGGTGAACTCCATTGTTAGCGTTCTTTTCCAGTGGCAATATGGCATGCCTAAGGAGTCCATTTGGCGCTACATATTAGGGCATGATTTATGAAGATTCTTAATTAGGCGTGTATTGTGCTACGGAAAAAACACACAGAAAGAAAGACCTCGTGTTGGATTTTCTGTTGTTTGGTTTTCTCATTTTGGTTAATATTAATATTCTTTCGTGTTTGCTGGCGATATGTCATTGACGTTTTCGCTTGATTTCTACACAAAATGGAATCGCTGCCAGTAAACTTGTCTATTCGAGGCAAGAAACAGCCAAAATAATTCCTGTCGGTGCTCGATTATTTAGGCCTCCAACAGTTTCTGGTGAATAATAAGCGCAATTATCAATACAAGTTCTATTATCTTAGCACAGGTGATCACGAAGCTGTCACTATAATTTACGTTTACAGAATGCTCTCTAACCATAGTTGGAATACTGCCCACATGACCTACATGTACTCCGCATTCTTCGCGACTTTACGCGTTGTTCTGTTCAAATGAACATTTTGAGAATACAATTCGAAAATTTTCAGTTGTGTATTTGTTTGTCCCGTCTCCACGTGTATTTTATCTTTTAAATCGATGATCATAAAAGCAATTAGTACGCATATGACGGTAAAGTTTGAAAAGTAAAATATCATTTGGGGAAAGAGTTCAAAAACTTCAATCTTTTAGGAAAACATTTCTTTGTTTATAATGCGTGAAACATCTGCGAAAAGTACAATTATTTACTCGCTGGGTAAGGAAACAGTACCCGCTAGCGCTGTCTTTTCAGTCACGGGGACATTCATTAATTATCATTAGTCGGGTTTGTAATATTTCATATCGGGGAGCGGATTGATGTAAATGTTCAATGCAAAAACAACAGCTGCAGAAATCCAGTTCAGGTTGATGGCGAAACCGTCAGGAAATATCTAGTTATATCGGACGCAAGTCTTTGATTGCTTTGGGAGCACTCAAAAGAACAGCATATCGATAGACCTCTCGTCTTACCACTAAGAAACAAAAACACTGAAAATTGCTCAAGATGCCATGTGGATAATTTCTTCAAACATGTGCACGGGCATGTGCAATTTCTTACTGAAAGAAAATTTTATGAACTGTTTGTACTTAGAGAACCGTCAGTGAACTCATTAAGTCAAGCGTAATATTCAAACTTAACACACAACACCTTAGTTCCTCTCATTTAAATGCAAGGTTCCCGTGTGCACATGTTGCAAATTACGAGAAAGCTCTTTTGAGGTCCACTCGTGAGAATTAGCATAACAGCCATCTTGATATGAGTTCTCGCTGCATGGTCTCACAATGTGCTTTTATATATTAAGACGATTGTTTACGAAATGCAAAACAAAAGAGCCGGTACCCTGTCCACTAAAGGACAGCAATTCTACAAATGTATACACAGTGATGTCAAAGCAAACTCCGTTTTCAACGATCTCTGAAGCCCTTATGGTTTAATCCTCGAGAGCCAAGTTTTTGGTATTGTACATGTATGGCAATAGATGATTATACTTGTTTTAATTACACCAGCCCTTATCTGCACACTCTCACTGTTTCTTTTGTAGTATTCCTCATTTATACACATCCATCTTCCTAAACCGAGCTGTTAACGGCGAGTAAAAAATTAGAATATGCTACACTCGATTTGATATCCCAAAGAGACAAATGCATTCTTTTATCCTTTTCTCTCAATATTTCTGACGCAAATAATTTGAGGTTATTGTTGCATGCAATATTCAAACCTTTTTTGACAATTTTGATTTAATTTGATGGCCCTCGTTGTTTTAGTTTCTCTCGAATACATTTGCTTGGGTAACATAAGGTTTTAATCAGGTACTCAATATTAAATGACACGCACTTCTTTAAACCACGCAAAGTAAAACACAAAAATATTCCACAACCAAATATAAAAGTATTACCTAAAAACCGAAATTCGCACAAAAGGCCAGAGGATTTAAGAAAACTCTCAGTAGTGTCTGAGTTATTTCTCGTGTAGAATTTCAGAAATGATGATCGCTTCCAATGCGACCTGCTGCTTTGTTGTCAGAGATAATGGCTCAACGGGTGCAATTGATTCGTTTTAGCCAATCACATGGCGCCATTAATTGTTGAACTTTTGTGTTTTCAGGTGGCCCGATGGCAAGTGTGTTGTGTGGATCGGACTAGTCACCGGGCTGGCACTCTGCGCTCCGCGCCAAGCTTGTCAACTAGCTCATCTCGCGCATCTAGTAAAACTAGCAAGCCTAAAGCAAAGAGAGGCCTCCGAAGTCATGGCCCTCACGAGCAGTATGCCCTGCATTGACACACTGGCTTTTCAGCTTAGCCTAAATGGGCTCGATGAAAACCGCAATATAAAACCAGCTTTTTTCTACTCCTGGTCAGAACCCTTCGATTTAGACTTTGCCGGAAGAGCACATAGTAATCCAAAGCGAAGCCGAAGCTTGCCCAGTGCTCTTGTAACGAAGCGTAAGGAACCACCAATATTAAGTGCAAATCAGGTACGATTGGCTGAACTGAAACGAGCGAAGGAGAGCGACGAGAACACCGAAGATACATGCAAGGTAGGAGTCGACATTCATTCAACCAGTCTTTATACATCGCCTGGGCACCTAACTTTATCAGTTAATAAATATGCAAATCAAGAAAACAGGCACAAAGAATCTTCGGGCGCCGTCGATTCCGCGGAAGCTTCTGATGATGAAGTAAGTGGACTTCTAATAAATACTCTGAGCAATGCTGAAGATTTATCAAATCAAGTTGTTCTCGCCGAGATTACGAGCTCGACGCAAACGTTTCCTAGGGATAAAACTCGAAAACCAGGATTGTCTGGCTCTCGTAAGCGCAATTTGGACGAACACGAGAACATAAATAACAAAAAAAGACGGCGCCCCAAGCTTGATTTCGAAAAGATGCAGCTCTCGAGAAATATGGCAGTTCCGGTTCCTAGAAATGACCCGTCCATCTTCGACGAGGTGTATTTCAGGCCAATTATAGCTTTAAATATGAAGGAGTGAACAAGTACTAATAATACTTGACATGACAGAACGTTTATTAGCGTGGGAAATATAAGAGACGAACCAACACAGAAATTCAGAGAAGTCAAAGACGAAAGAATATTAACCATTTATTAAAAACAAAAACTGGAAGAATGTCTTTTACTATGATATGTGCTATGCATTTTACTGAGAATTTTATTTCCCATGTTGGAAATCCAGGCTACTGCTGGTTGACTGGTTGGCTGGCTAAGTCCACCGGGAAAAAAACATAAATTCAAAATAAGCATCACCAGCAACGTGACATATTACCGCAACGCGATGTAGGTAGTAACGGTTGGTTTTACAATTGTATTTTAACTTTCTATAAAACAAATGATTTTCTTAAATATAGTTTCGAATTCGTAGAATCTATAGGGGGTTTCTAAATAATATGATGTTGTTGATACCACGGGGAAGCAAATGCTTTACTCTAACTTCTAATTTATAAAACAAGGGTTGAATCACCTTGCATATGTGTCATCGAGAACGAAAATAAAGAGAATTTATTCACCGATGAGAGCTTTTTGTTTTGTGAACACTATTGTATGAATTGCGGTTTTGGGTGAAAACATTGCGTTTTGTGCGGGAAAAATTAGGGAAAATGAATTACCAGAGGCCGACAACATTCAGTCCTTCAAAGAACCTCGCGTGCTTTCTTAATGTCCATGAATGGTTTAATCATGTACTTTCTTTTTTTGCTGCTTGAATTATCTGCTCGTAGTTCCATTTATGAAAGAACATTAGGAAGGTCCTGAATTTTTTTCCTAGCTCTATTCTTTTGGCACGTAAACGAATTCAAATTCATTTCACATTCATCACTTATAATGAGCCACCATGAATTGGCTTATAATTCCGGTCAAGTTGAAATCGATCAAAATAAGAAAACTGAAAATACAAAATTAAAAAGATTCGATTCCGAAACGGCATGGAAATAAATCCTGCTAGCCATTGATCATGAATGCAAAAAAGATGCTGTTTCTTTTGACAGAGTTCGACAAGTTTTTGACACAGTTTTGGCTTCCATGGAATAGTAAAAGCAGGTGGCTCGTTTTTGGTGAATGAAAGTGGTCACGTGAGCAACCACTGAATGGGAAGGCTCGCGGCATGTTTATTTACGGTCACTTTAGGATGGTTTTACGCGCCAATCATGTCAGTTCGCCAATTATGAGAATTTTATTAGCTCGATGGGAGGTGAATATTTTAGCTTTTGCGTCCAATTCTAATTCTTGAAACAAAATTTTTATCCTGATGAATAGCTGCTAAATAGATTGAAATTTCAGGGAGGTTCCCCGAGGCTTTCTTGTTTAATTCGCCGTTGAATGTTGTCTACATAAGTCATACTTTGTGTTGTTTTTCATTTTTGATTAGAAAATTCGCTATTTTCGGGCTTTGGGTAGGTTTTGCCATGTATCACGTTTACCATCTCTTTAAAGTTTAATTGATTATCGGTTAGGTACTTCGAAACAGTCGCAGAGCACATAGATAAGCAGTCGCGAAGCACAAGAAAATGAAAGTTGACACAAATATATCGTTTCTGTATTAATTTCCATCCACTGGGAATAATAAATGTATTTCTTAACGCAACGTTTTAAGTTCCTTGTTGAAAGCTCTTGATAAAAATCTCGGTCAACCATACACAGACTTGTGTTGTTTTCGACTTTTTTAATTAGGGTGTGGTCACTAACCATCCATGGAAGCAAAGACAATGGCTCATCAGACTTAACCAGGCACCTGTAAAAGCAAATCCGAAAATACCAGCTTTTATGCAAAGTGCTTACCGAGTTATTTGTCAAGTAGCGAGTGTTTAAAACAAATATCGGAGAAGTTGAGTTTCTTTGTCATTAAAATATATCTTCATGTTTAAGTGGAAGGCTGTACCCAGGCGGAATACCCTGCGAAGGCCGTACAGGATTAAACCTCCATTAATAATAACATTAAGCTAAAAAAGCGCGCGAGGTTCCTTGAGAAGTAATGTTTTCGACATCTGGTAATCAATTTCAGCCATTTTTTCCCACACAAAACACAATGCTCTCGCAGGCTATAGCGCAAAGCATTGAGATGAAACAATTCTTCACATGCGTACAAACGAGGATACGAATTTGTGTTTCTATTTTCTATATCGCCACGAGATGGACTTGAATGCTTTTGTGGTCTATTCTTTAGAGAAAAGTATCATTTGGAGAAATTCATTTTCAACTCCACACGATAACACGATTGACAAATTAGTACAAATAATAATATTGTGACCATGTTACGCGGCAAATGAATGTTACTTTATAGGAGGTTTGAAACTGTAGGCTGGATAGAAAGATCTGGAACTGCACTGTCTCATTACGGTAATGTCTTGCTTGTAATATAGATGAATTTTGGTGTTGGTATCAAACCTTGAGTCACGAAACGTGAGACGTACTATTGCATCGGAACAACGATGAAATCATAAAATATGAATATAATAACTATTGAATGTAATACTTCTGTCCTGAAATGTTGTTTCTTTCCCAGAGTTTTGCCAAATTTATCAAATTTCTTAATTGACATCAATCTAAATAGTCACCAAAGCAGTCAAGATGGAAAAAAGCAAATTAAAAAAAAAAATTCATTTTGCAAAACACTGAAAAGCCCCCTATTGAATGTACCTAATAGTCAAGAGCTGTATTCAGTGAATGGCTCAAAAACTTAGACTGAGTGGAGCCTCGAGTATGGAAATAACTGAGGGAGGGTATTTAATTAGAGTAACCTACACAATAGCCGAACATTGGTCGAAATACGGCGACTTGTCACATAACAAAGACCTCGGTCTGGATAACAAAAGTAACAGCCGAACAGTTCCAATGGTGGCCAATTCTCTGAAACGATCATATGCATTTTATTGCCCGATTTCCGATCCATGTATTTAATTCTCTTATATTTTGAAACTCCCTAATAGTTATGTGACCATCTTTCTACAACGCCGTCAGTGAATATTAAATGTCCGAGAGAAGCTGTTATATAAAGATTAGTGCGTGGCGTGCGCGCTGACTGTGTTGTCCTGGCGCAACGGCAAAGTTTTGGTGGCAGACCTGCCATGAGTTGCAGGTAAGTCGCGAGAAATTAAATCTCGATCCCCGCGACTTTCGCCGCTAAAACTTTGCCATCGCGCTGCATACAATACCGCCAGCTACGCAGGCAATATAGAGGTTTATAGCACTGAATATATTAACACATAGCTCTGCACTTTTGGACTCTTTCAAGTCAGTTTGTTAAGTCACCTATTTGGCTTTAATATTTCATTTTCATTTTGAGTTTTAACTTTCTAGGCTACTTTATTTTTATGTTTTATTACATCCATTTTGAAATCACTGGTGATCCTTGCAATCCGATTTATTACCGAATCGCACTATTTTTTGCTCCAAATCGCATCTTTTTCTCAGCAGTGCGATTTATTCCCGAATCGGCCTGTTTTTTTGCTCTAAATCGCATCTTTTTCTCAGCAGTGCGATTTATTCCCGAATCGCACTAATTTTTGCTCCAAATTGCATCCGATATGTCACATCAATATTGGTACTGACTAAAATCCTGTATTTGGGCAATTAAATTGTGCGATTTCAAAATGGATGTAATAAAAGTGGTAATTAAACTTCGTGTCGTGCAATTTTGGTCTGAAATCATACATGTGATTTCAAATAGAAATCACGCTGCGCGCTCATTCGATTTTGAAATCACGCGTATGATTTCAGACCAAATTGCACTCCACTCAGTTCAATTACCATTATATATCATTAAATGTCACAAATCAGAAAGCAAAACAGAAAAAGTGGTTTGGAGATAAACTGCAGGATTGCAACTCGGATGGAAGGAAATTACAGCCGGCATCGAATTTGATTTAGTGACTTAGTGACAGGCGGTCAAGAAATTGAAACTGCCATTCTTGTGGAATTTTGACATTTTTAGCCGTTGATTTGTCTCTTTGCTTTATCTTTATTTGCTTCCATCACTTTAGGCGATTTTTTCCTTCCTATGCCAAGATACCAAAGCAAGCTCCTAGTCATAATTAACAAAACTGACGCGATATATCAGCTGGGACACTGTCAATATTCCCCCCCCGGGGGGGTGGGGGGGGGGGGGGGTGGCGATACTCTCATATATGAGCTATATGGGAATGTGCCGCTGTGAAGGGTACGGTTTTCAAACAGTTTATAGTCTGGGATAGGGTTTATAAATCAGAGAGTTTTGGTCTGGATTAGGGCATCATTTACCGAGAAACTGGTCAGTGGTATGAAGCATTAAGTCTAGAATAAGAATTGAAACTCCGAAGAGAAAGAAAATGTGACGTTATAAGATATTGTTTTTAATTAATTAGCGTATATTTAACTGCAATCATGGTGATACAGTTCTAAAAATAGCAAGTCTGGGATAGGGTAGGGATTTTCAGTTTCTAGTCTAGTATAGGGTTGCAAAATCAGCTGAACATGGTATGGTATAGGGTAAGGGTTTCAGAGTTTCAGCGGCACACCCCCACCCAAAAATATTCAGAGTACCTTCCCCCGGGCAATATTCCCGGCAAACGCAAGTGGATTCTATTGACCATTGCAGGTTTCTCAAGTATTTTGTCAGATGACTTCAATCTACAGTTCGCAGCAGTCTATTTATATCTAGGAGTAGGGCCAGAAACACAGTAGAACTATATAGAGCGAAGTTTTCAAGTTGTTGATGCAAAACATAAAGGCAGGGAGATGTCAAGAAGCAAACTCCGTCGTCGCTTTCGTTCATAAAGATCATTGGCTGAAACGTAAATGTTGTAGTTCAGTTTTATCCTTGGTTTAATTTTTATTTTCCATTGTTCTTTTCTATGCTAATAACAGTTCAATCCGGGATATGATATAAAAATCAGAGAGTTTTGGTCTAGAATAGGTTATCATTTGCCGGGAAACTGATAAGGGCCGGTTTGTTCGAAAGCCGGTTAAAGTTAACCCAGGATTAAAACTTGACTGAGGATTTAATTTTTACTTGTTAGAGGTGTTTTGGAAAGCTAATTTCAAGTTACAAAAGAAGACAAGTCAGAAACGAAACAAAAAAAATAAAATAAAAAATAAAATAAAAAAGGACAAAAATACTTTGAAAAATTTCCATTGATTTATTATAACGGGAATCAAAATTGATGCTAACCCCTGGGTTAACCGCGCTTTGAACAACCCGGCCCAGTAGTATAAAGATATAGTTTCTAGTCTAGAATAGGGTTGAAAATTGCAGCTCAATATCCATATAGCTTATGTATTAGAGTACCTCCGATCCCTGGGGGCTAATCCCATGCTACATATGAGCAATCTTTATGGTCACACAAGTGGGTTTACGGTGGGTAACATATGCAAACTTTAATTTAAATCAGCAGACGCGCTTTCGTCGTTACTTGCAGTTAAGTGCGCTGCGCAGGCCGTACTCAGATAATTAAGACGTTTTTGTTTATTTTTTGTTCATTACCGACATCTTCGTGCTGTTCTTTTTGTTTCTTATCCAGCTAAATTCTCATTAATTCTGGAGGCAGATCGAATAGTCGCAAAATAGTCCTGAGTCCTCTTATTGCACCTGCGGTAAATTTGCTTATTGACTGCCTGCGAAATATGAAAAATAACACAAATATGCGACACAATGGGTATCGCCGATTTTTTGTAAGCAATGGCGGGAATCCAGGATAAGAGACCAAAGAGAGTGGGATTCCGTCTTGTTGGTGAACATTTGCAAGGTCCGAATGGCACAAAGTTGATAAACTTGTGTTGGCAACTAAGTCAACTTGGTGTGTGAACGTGGCATCAACCAGTGTTGGTAACATTGATTGGTACTGACTGCTGGCGATAATTAGAACAAGTTTCAATTCTCACCAACTTTTTGCCGAACTTTTTTGTGTTGGAAATTAAACTCACATTTGACGTGTGAATGTTTGTCAAATACAAGTTGTTCACTTTCAAAGAATCAAAACCCGCACAGTCACTCATCTCGAGATTTGGCGTCTATCTCTGCCTGAGAATTCGGAGGTTTCTGAAGATTTGTCGTGTGAAAAAAGTCAGTTTGCCAACACGGGTCTGCTGACTTAAGTTTGCA
Organism: Cladopsammia gracilis; assembly: GCA_022457155.1. NCBI lineage: Eukaryota > Metazoa > Cnidaria > Anthozoa > Scleractinia > Dendrophylliidae > Cladopsammia > Cladopsammia gracilis. The sequence goes on from JAJGOT010000178.1 coordinate 896,679, forward strand.
GTGTGAAGGCGGCTTAAAATCACAATTTAGGATTGTCAAACAATACCCTTAATCTAAACCTAGCACGTCAAGGAAAAGACAGTAAGCGGGTGTCAGCTGGTGTTGAATTATTTTCGATATAAGACCATATAACAAAGTCATTGAAGTTGCCTCACAGCTGAGAGTCGGAACACTGCTACAGGCACTTCAGTAAAGAAAAAAAACCTTAAAGTAAGGCCTGTTAGAAGTAGAAAGTTTAAAAATTGGACTTTTCTTTTGCTTCTTCTTCTTCTTCTTCTTTCTCCTTCTTCTTCTTTTAAATACCGTTTATGCACTACTGTTATCTCGAATTATCTCGGTCTTATTACTATCATGTTCAGTTTAATTTTGTTCTGTTAGTATTTGAATCTTAAGTGAACTTTTGTGCCTTTTTAGCGTAAGGAAAGGCAGGGAAGTATTTCAGTGAAATATAGTAAGAAAAGGAATGATTGAAGATTTAAAAAAGTTATATAACTAAAACTGAATTTGAAATTAAAAATTAATAGAATAAGGTCTTTACGAGTCAAGTGGCCCACGACTGTTTCGGTAGCATGAAGCGACTAAAAGTATTACTTCTCTCTCTGGCTGGAATACTGGAATACTGGAATACTATTCCACCACCACCAGGTTGCCTCAACCCCAGATTTTGTGCGCCGGTACCTATTAATGTGGAACAAATTTTCGAGCCTCAGGAAACAACCGTATAGCATACACTGGGCCCAAAACACCGACCGTTTAAGTCCTACGCGCTGAGCACTTGACCACCGGGGACTGCTCTTGCGTGAATGTCAATAAAATTTGGTGTGTTTAATCCGGGGTTTAATCAGGTACGAGGTTGTTCGTCGCCTCGTTCAAGGTTGTAATTTATCAATTTTGGTATCACTTAGGGTTTTCAGTAAAGAACGGCGATATTTTTAGCCATCTAGGTGTTGTTTAGGGTTAGACAAGAAAAAAAAAACATTTGTCATACTGTGTTGGTGGCCGCTCTCATGTACCGGAGATCGATTGGAACCAAGTCATGTCTCAAGCGCGCGATATGTGTCCACTTCCGCGGTTCACACCCTGGGTTTGACGATCGCTGTGGTTACCGAACCTTATCTCGATTTGGCTCAGACAAACTCTTGTTTGTCTGTCTTTTTAAGAATGATATATTTTAGTGGTCAAATTAAGCTTGAGCCACGCCCTTTTTGATTAACTCGAAATTTCGGACGCTCGTCCCGGTACATTTTATACGGTAGCTTCCCGCGGAAATTTTCCGTCATTTTTTCTTTCTTTAAGCAAAAATTAAAATACAGTCAAACGGACCATACCACACAGTTTTTACTTGGTCGGTGTGGATAGATACGTGGTAAACAACTGAGGTTGATCATGTAGAAACAAGAGAAAATGATCTAAGAGAACAAAACCCCGTGCCCCATAGTAACTATTTTCAATCTAAATAAATATTTGTTTGCGCCCATGCTGTGAAGATTATTTGCATTCTCGCTCCCATGGTCTTTATTCCACGGAGATCAGTCATGTATCACATAGCGCTCTTCATCGCTGGAAGTGTTTTGCTTGTATAGCGAAGGAAAACCGCGTGTTATGCCAGAGGCTGTGTAAATCATTCAAACTGGCCAACCAGGTGTCGGTCGTAAAATAACCATGCTACCCCACGCAGTAATAATAATATATTAAAATGAATTTTTTATTGGAAGAGGCCCATGTATGGGTTTTTTTTTTCTCTTAGCTAATATTTTTATTTGGTTGAAGCTCTGACTTGTAATCCGGAGATCTACCAGTCTGCCTCTCCACTCATTTCATAGCCTGTCATGTAACTCGAAAGTGCCGTGTTCAAATCCTAGAATGTTTCATCATATAAACAGCCACCTGGTCAAGCTCCCACCAGTTGTGAGTCGTGAAGATAAAAATTTAAATGCAGTACTGCAAAGTTTTTATTTTTGGTCTATTTTAAAATTTGGATAGTTAATTCAGTGGAAAAGAAAGTCGACTTTACAGTATGCTGACTTGGAATCCGAAAGACCTGATACGTTCCAACCACTAGGCAGCAGGCGGCCGGTGTTGTAATTTGGCAGTCGGGTGTCCAAATCCTAGACCACGTTTAATATATAAACTGAGCCACATGGTCAACCTCCCACCAGTTCATTTCCCGTTGCAATATATTTTTTGTAGTTTTTAGAGTCACAATGAAAACGTCTAGTTCCGCTGAATTTTTTTAATCAGAAAAAAACTCTGAGGATTGGTGAATGTCAAAGGGACAAATTTGAGCTATTTCTCAAGTCAGGTGGGAATTATCCATGGCTCCAAGGTACCAAATTAAACAAGAAGTCCTAAAACTAGAGTAGCTGCTGGGTCGCTGCTGAGTCGCTGTTAGAGACCAGAAAAGCGGTCTCAGTAAATTCAACTTTTGTTTGCAACAGCGTAGACGGAGGTGCAGCCGCCAGGCAAGACTGGATCGTATTCTGACTAACTAACATTTCTTTGATTTCTGGGCGGTACCCTGGAAACGAGGTTGCCTTATCGTTTGTTGTAACAAAGTATAGTAGAGTGATTTTAGTTAGGCCGTGAAACAGTATCTAGCAATTAACTCAAATTAGTAAAAATTAGTAAAAACTAAACAAAAGAAAACAATGGAATTGGTGTCTAATAGTGGCTTCTAGTACCTACTAGCTTAGTAACTATTTCGCGGTTTAAAGAAAATCACTCTATGAGTTAATACAACTATTTCTAATAAAATATTCACACGATGCAACATCGCGCGAAACAATTCGCACGGAACTACAAAATTGCACCATGTTTCTACCCCTGAATTCGTTATTGTTTTAATTTGCAACATCCCGCGAAAGAAACTTATTACGAATTATGTTGGGCTCTACTCGTGCAACATTGTACGCAGAACTCATGGTGTGACCGCCATCAGGGCGACATTGCTTGAGATCCATCCTAAAATACCCCTTGTATCCATAAACAGTCGCGTCAGCAATGTGCGCCTTGAAACAGCGGCAAATTTGTGTGCCAGCCGCGTCAAGCACACATATTTTCTCATCTCAGTCATATAATTATATTTTTCAGTTGGGAGGTATAACAAACACTTAATGACTGGCCGGGGAAACAGTGAGTTTCTGTTCCCCTCGACCCTCCCTTGGGCCAGTCATTAAGTGCTTAGTGTTGCATTATTTGTGTGGCTGCCTCGATTGCGAAAGTTGGGTGCAATATTGCGTCCGAGTGCACTGTTTGTCCAGTGTTCAAAGCAAAGGTCACGAGAAGGATTGGGTGGCGTGACGTTCCCTAAGGACCGTCTGCGCTGGAGGTTCAGCAAATCGATAATAAGTTGCTCTTCAGTTATCTGTCAAGTACAGCTGTTTTCAGTTATCAACACTAAGGTGAAAACAACTGTTATACTAAAGTTTTAATATTTTATTCTTGGAGTAGCAGGGATAAAGCATTGGTGAGAGCGCTCACCTCCCAAGTATGCGGCCCGAGTTGAGCTTGTTGTTAGCGCTAGTCCTTGCTCCGAGGGTTTCACTTCCAGTGGAAGGAAGCAGCTGAGGGTGCTACTGAGGGTTTGAAACCCTGATCCTGTTAAGGATAGACAAACCTAAAATACCTAACCTGTGCCTCCATTTTAGGAACCTGCTACGGACAAACATACACTCTCATTCATCACAATTTCAGAGTGTTTATGACTTTTTATTGGCAATTGCAATAGCCTGTTCCAGGCTCAGAAAAAAAAGAAAAAAATCGCGGGGGAACTGGGGTGAGGGCGGTCGCCATATCCCTCTCCCAGTTCCCGGCGATTTTTTCCGTTTTTTTTTTTTTTACTTCGCGCGTTCCCCACTATCTCGGAGCCTGGAACAGGCTACAATTCCAATAAAACAAACGTCTCCGATATTGAAATCCGAATCAAGAAGCATTCAATAACGGATTCCGATTACAAAATGTTTATGGACTACACATCTGGGCCAAATGTTGAAGCGCCAGATCATTTCATTCAAGAGTTATGGGCGGAAGAGTTTTAGACATTTTTAGTGAAAATGTATGGAGCGGCCATCCTGATGTACCACTTTGTTACACCAACATGGCAGCCAAAAAGTCAGTCATAATTACGCAAAAAATCTCATAAAAAAGATTGGATTCACTATAAGTTACAATATATCGGCTTATAAACATCTATAATGCAAAAATAACTTTCAACTGGTTCAATTTTATTTATTTCCACGGTTTATCTGAAATAGCGCGACAAATTGCGTGACGCATTTCAACCCATTATAAATCGGAAGCAAAACATCGTTAAAACCTGAAACTTTTTGTAAATGATTGAAACACTGGTATCTACATATCATTTTAGATTTTTGAATTTTTATGACGTCATTTGCAGTATGCATTAAAGCACAGTATCACCCATTCGGCTTTGCGGTCGTTCGTTTTTGTTTTCAAATGACGAGCTCGCTCGTGATTGGCTCTTTGCATGTTGTGGGTTTGTATATCTTATGGTTCAATTTTATTCTTGGTTCAAATTTTATTTTCCTTTGTTTAAAACTCATTATCAAACATTGCCATAGCCAAAAACAAAGGAAAATAAAATTTGAACGAAGGATAAAATTGAACCACAACATATATACGCGATTATTTTTTTCATGGACAGCTTTCCACAAGAGGTCGCAAATGTAAATTTCTATGGCTCAGCTTTGGAAGAAATATCTAACGAAGAAGAAGAAAGAACAGCTACCATGCTGGAGATTCAAATATTCCAAACGGGATGCAGACGCCATACGTCTGACAATGGAGGTAATGCCTTAAGCTCCGAGAAACACTTCAACTTAAACGCAGAATAAACTCTGAGGGGCTAAAAACAATTTGCAAGATGCCACTATCCCAATATAGACCGTGACTTTATCGCACGAGACTTGGATCTTACACTCTTTTAGCCGTAATGAAGAAGCACTATCTCGCAAGTTATGCCAACCGCAGACTTGCGCTCACATTAAATCACGGACTGAGAAATGAACTGACCCTAAGCAGCAAATAATTCCTACTTCAGCGGCTACTACTGATCTTGCAACTCTTTCAAAGTGAGCCATGCAGAGAAGCTCCATTTTTATGCCAAGAGCTAGCTTTCATTGTCGTTGTTCTTCTTCTGGTACTTTTTCCTCAATATTTTCAAGGTGGTGTTTCATTACTGTTATAAGTTTGCCACTTTGTGGCAGGTGAAAGTCAATGTTTTCCATCACTAGAAGCTTCTCTACCAGTTGTTCAACATTGTCTTTGTAGTTAAATATATATTCTTGAAGGGAAGTGTTTACAGTCTTTTTGAATAATGTTACATTGAATTGTCTTTCATCTTTTTCAAGTTGGAACGTTGTGTTCATTTCCAGATAGCAATTTTTCACAAGCATGGATCTATTGCAGACGAGACACTGAACAATTTTGGATCCCGGATTGTCTGTCTTAGCGCGCGCTAAAACGAGAATTTAATGTCGTCCAGTCAAATTGCGTCTGCAAATTACAAACTAAAGTTTAAAAATGTAAAAATTTACATTTTACAAGTTATAAAAGAACGAAATGGCACTCAAAAATTGCTCAAACATATCTTGGTAACGAGCGCTAAACATGATTTCGTCCAAATGAAGTCGACGCATTTGCGGGTTTGAACAGCCGCGCACAGAAACTCGAAAATATTCATCGTTCTTCTTCATCGTTCTCTCTCAAAATGACAATTTTATTCGCAAATATGATCGCGACATTAATTCGCTATTTCAGCGCGCGCTAATACGGTTGTTTTTCGCTATATAGCGCGGCACCCCTAAAAGTAACCAATTTTACCCGTGACGTATTTTTACCCAGTACTACCTTGCGCGCCTTGGCTGTTCAAGTCGAGATTTGATCCGTACATACAAAATATACCGTACGTACGCGGAGACTTTCTACTCAATCAAAAACTGAAATGTAATCTTAACCGCGGATGGAAAAGGATTTTCAAAGTAACTCGATGTATCGGGAATTTTCGACAGCGTTAAAATCGATTGTCGAGGCATTGGGCGCGCAATGCATTTTGGGTGATACTCGGCCTGGAGTTTTCTCTATACAACGCGCGCGTTCATTGGCTGATTCATGGTCACATGACATCTAACAAACAAACTGTTTCCCGCTAAACGCCCATTAGCGGGCAACATTTGCGAGAGCGGGCAACATTTTTGACGTCAGAGAGGAGGTAAGTGCACTGTTGCCCGCTACTAGCGCACGCAATCAGACTGTGACATTAATGATGGGATTGATGTTTGACACGTTTACCTCGAGTGCTCGGCGCGTGTTTCAAACTACTTTCCCTCGAATCTCGATGTTTTCTTCGACTTCGTCTCGAAAAACATCGAGATTAAAATTATCTGTTTCACTCGGGACAGTCATTCAAACACAAGCAAACAGGCTTAAACCATACCCTGTCCAGCGGGCACGTCCCCGTGCGTATAGGATAATGGTCATATGACGGATTATTGCAAGTGGTCTCTCTACGGGTTTGGGTTTTTTATGATAACCGTTGACATTATCGAGCGAGGGATCCGATAATCTATAAGTTATTGATATCAACTCAGTTATAATTAGTCCCATTTTATAATTTAATATCTTATTCTTGGCTTGCTTACATCATCTCATGTGTTATCAAAATTCAGAAGCGTTAAACAGATTTCGAATACAAAATGTTTATGGAATTGTAGAGAATCTAAAACTACACATCTGGGCTAAATCTTGAAGCGCCAGGGAATTTCGTTCAAGAGTAATCAGAGGCACCCAATGAACAATCTTTGGTAAAATGTATTATTTTACTCAAATAAACTCAACGAACAATCTTTGGTAAAATGTATTATTTTACTCAAATAAACTCAACAAACAATCTTTGGTAAAATGTATTATTTTACTCAAATAAACTCAACGAACAATCTTTGGTAAAATGTATTATTTTACTCAAATAAACTCAACGAACAATCTTTGGTAAAATGTATTATTTTACTCAAATAAACTCAACGAACAATCTTTGGTAAAATGTATTATTTTACTCAAATAAACTCAACGAACAATCTTTGGTAAATTGTATTATTTTACTCAAATAAACTCAACGAACAATCTTTGTTAATTGTATTATTTTACTCAAATAAACTCAACGAACAATCTTTGGTAAATTGTATTATTTTACTCAAATAAACTCAACGAACAATCTTTGGTAAAATGTATTATTTTACTCAAATAAACTCAACGAACAATCTTTGGTAAAATGTATTATTTTACTCAAATAAACTCAACGAACAATCTTTGGTAAATTGTATTATTTTACTCAAATAAACTCAACGAACAATCTTTGGTAAAATGTATTATTTTACTCAAATAAACTCAACGAACAATCTTTGGTAAAATGTATTATTTTACTCAAATAAACTCAACGAACAATCTTTGGTAAAATGTATTATTTTACTCAAATAAACTCAACGAACAATCTTTGGTAAAATGTATTATTTTACCCAAATAAACTCAACGAACAATCTTTGGTAAAATGTATTATTTTACTCAAATAAACTCAACGAACAATCTTTGGTAAAATGTATTATTTTACTCAAATAAACTCAACGAACAATCTTTGGTAAAATGTATTATTTTACTCAAATAAACTCAACGAACAATCTTTGGTAAAATGTATTATTTTACTCAAATAAACTCAACGAACAATCTTTGGTAAAATGTATTATTTTACTCAAATAAACTCAACGAACAATCTTTGGTAAAATGTATTATTTTACTCAAATAAACTCAACGAACAATCTTTGGTAAAATGTATTATTTTACTCAAATAAACTCAACGAACAATCTTTGGTAAAATGTATTATTTTACTCAAATAAACTCAACGAACAATCTTTGGTAAAATGTATTATTTTACTCAAATAAACTCAACGAACAATCTTTGGTAAAATGTATTATTTTACCCAAATAAACTCAACGAACAATCTTTGGTAAAATGTATTATTTTACTCAAATAAACTCAACGAACAATCTTTGGTAAAATGTATTATTTTACTCAAATAAACTCAACGAACAATCTTTGGTAAAATGTATTATTTTACTCAAATAAACTCAACGAACAATCTTTGGTAAAATGTATTATTTTACTCAAATAAACTCAACGAACAATCTTTGGTAAAATGTATTATTTTACTCAAATAAACTCAACGAACAATCTTTGGTAAAATGTATTATTTTACTCAAATAAACTCAACGAACAATCTTTGGTAAAATGTATTATTTTACACAAATAAACTCAACGAACAATCTTTGGTAAAATGTATTATTTTACACAAATAAACTCAACGAACAATCTTTGGTAAAATGTATTATTTTACTCAAATAAACTCAACGAACAATCTTTGGTAAAATGTATTATTTTACTCAAATAAACTCAACAAACAATCTTTGGTAAAATGTATTATTTTACTCAAATAAACTCAAATAAACTCAACGAACAATCTTTGGTAAAATGTATTATTTTACTCAAATAAACTCAACGAACAATCTTTGGTAAAATGTATTATTTTACTCAAATAAACTCAACGAACAAACTTTGGTAAAATGTATTATTTTACTCAAATAAACTCAACAAACAATCTTTGGTAAAATGTATTATTTTACTCAAATAAACTCAAATAAACTCAACGAACAATCTTTGGTAAAATGTATTATTTTACTCAAATAAACTCAACGAACAATCTTTGGTAAAATGTATTACTTTACTCAAATAAACTCAACGAACAATCTTTGGTAAAATGTATTATTTTACTCAAATAAACTCAACGACAATCTTTGGTAAAATGTATTATTTTACTCAAATAAACTCAACGAACAATCTTTGGTAAAATGTATTATTTTACTCAAATAAACTCAACGAACAAACTTTGGTAAAATGTATTATTTTACTCAAATAAACTCAACAAACAATCTTTGGTAAAATGTATTATTTTACTCAAATAAACTCAAATAAACTCAACGAACAATCTTTGGTAAAATGTATTATTTTACTCAAATAAACTCAACGAACAATCTTTGGTAAAATGTATTATTTTACTCAAATAAACTCAACGAACAATCTTTGGTAAAATGTATTATTTTACTCAAATAAACTCAACGAACAATCTTTGGTAAATTGTATTATTTTACTCAAATAAATTAAAATAAATGATATAAAAGCATTTCCAGGTGTTATTCTACGTTGCTGGGAAAAATATATCTGTTCCTTTTTTCCAGCATAACGCACATAGAGAAATTCCCAGCCAGCTGGATAAAAAAATGTCTGTTTCCCAGCCAGCAATTAAAAAAAAAAACAATAAATGAAAAAACAATATAATAATAACTTACCAAAAAGGGGTTTGGGAACTAATAAAACATTAATGTTTATTCTTGCGATTCCTTTCTCAAGTCAACCAGCGCAAAAATGGTAATTAAAAAATTATGTACAGAATATTTTGCCAGCCAGCAATAATTCCGCTGGGGAACAGATAAAGTGAGGAACAGATTCGTTGGGCGCCCCTGGAGTAATAGGCGAAAGAGTATTAGATTTTTAGTAAAAATGTATGATACCACTGACTTCAGTACACCAACATGGCGCACAAAACTTCAAAGTCATAATTATGAAAAAAATGTCATCACAAAAGATTGGATTTACTATAAGTTACATTAAATCGGTTAATTAGAATCTAATGAAAAAATAACTTTCAACTGGTTCAATTTTGTTCAATCTCACGGCTTAACTGAAATAGCGTGAGCAATTGCGCGACACATTAAAGTTTGCAAATTGGAGGCAAAACATCGTTAAAACCTGAAACGTTTTGTGAAGGTTTGTAACACTGTTATCTACATACCATGTTACAAACAGCTTTGTAGAATGTAAAGTTTAGATTTTTGAATTTTTATGACCTCATGTGCAATCCGAGAATACAGTCATTTCTATGCATTTTATAATTTTTACATAGCTTATGCATATGCATTGTTTACTAACTTTCCCACTCTATGTGACAAATGATATGAATATGAGTGAAATAAAGACCTTTACAATTGTTCTTTATTATCACGAAATTAAAAGCCATGAAATATGTCAGTGATGACACATACATTATAGATATATTCATATGGATGCTTAGGATAGCTCACAAATTGAAAGAACGCATCTTCAGTTTCGTAAATGCTACCTTCAATCTTTCAAGTGCATGAGTAATAAGGCTTCAAATATAATTGCGTGCAGAGCTGAACTTGGTCGATTTCCTCTAAATATTAATATTACCATTAATCTAAGAATCCTCAACTACTTGTTATAAGTTCAAAATAAACCCCAAAACTCTTTTGTTAAACAATCTAGCTTTCTTAATTTCATTAGATCTTCACTCGAATGGTAAAATTAGCTTTCACTCTAATCTTATGAAGATATCCGAATATTTTAATTTCAGAAATTTTAACCCCGATTTATTAAACACCGCTGAAGTCAAACACTCCACAAATTTAATGAAACAGAAATATATTTCTTATTGGCAACATATACTTCAGCATTCTCAAAAACTAGAATTTTATAAGACTTTTAAGAACGAATATACCCCCTCAAATTATTTAGGCCTAACTAGAAGAGCATCTGATAGGAGGGCATTAACTAAATTACCTATAAGTAATCATAAACTTATGATCGAACTGGGCAGATACAGCAGAATTCCCAGAGACAAAAGGCTTTGCCCAGTTTGTGGTTCAAATCAAATCGCAGACGAAATCCATTTTCTTTTCTATTGTTCAAAATAAGTAAAAACGAGATAATTTTTACAATAAAATACACGTCAGACTTTTATACCAAATATTAGCCATTTACCTGTAACTGAATTGATCACATAGAATTAATGAATTCCTCCATTTACTTTCTAAACATGCAATTCATTAAATTTATTTCACCTTGTTTTGATTCTCGAGATTTGTTACCAATGTAATTTAATTATTCCAACGTGAATATTATTATCATTTTCGTTTTCTTTCCTTTTGTTAGTTAGTTGTAAGCTTTATTTGCAATATTGTAAAATGTACAGTCATGCAAATAAAGCTAAATGTTGTTGTTGTTGTTGCTTTATTTCTAAACTGGAGAAAACTTGGATTCAAATAGATGTATCGAAGGAGAGAAACAATTGCATTTACATCCGGTTGAGCTTTAAGGTATGTACTTGGTGTATCCCTTATTATTTTGTATTTAAACACTTAGTTTTTATTTCAGTAGAAAAAGAAGATAAAAACAGCAGAATGGGGAATCGAACCCGGGCCGTATGATCTACTCCATGCACACTATCCACTGTACCACCGAGGACTAGCTGCCGGAAATTGTAATTTTTAAGGGATATAAGATAATATGCTGCTAGCCGAGACCATATATAAGAACTAACCCTTTCGATACACTGGAAATACTGGAATCAGTGCTTAACCCTAAATACTAAAATCAGTGCTTCAACCCTAGACACTGTAATCTGACCCTAAATTACACTGCAATATATCTAAATACATTACAATAAGGGATACATGAAGTACCATACATTACAATCAGGGATACACCAAGTACCTAGGAGCTTTAAGATCATTGGGGTATCGATGTTTCACCAAATGACTTGCACAAAAGATCCAAAGTGATTCTAAAAACCATGCAGTGACAATATCATTGACTAACCAACTGACAGTGAATCTGGTCTCCATAACTCCAAGTAATATCTAAGTTACTTGACTAAACTTCGCAAGGCTCTGTGAATTTCTATAGTCCTTTCAAGAATTACACTGATTAAAATGTTCAAATATTGTTCAGTCGTATTCTGTAATTTTCATCCTATCGGCCATCGCGTTGAGAATTTTGCCTTGTGCTTCTACAGTGGCCTGTAGTTTGAGTATGGTTTCCTCTTGTCTTTCCTGCCTCATCTGCTCACGTCTGTAACAGTCCTCCTTTGAATAGACCGTCCCAGATCTGTAATTGAGAAGTTTATCCAAAAAATCTTGATCGGTGAGATCACTGCCAGCGAAGGCAAACCTGTGAGATTAAAAGAAGAGTGAGGGGTGTTATCATGGAGGATTTTTAATATGCTTTCGGGTCGAAGCGCGGCTAAGATTTAAGCTTAAAGTACCTCGTCTAGCTCATTATATCATCAATTTCGATATAATATTGGTTCTCATAGGAAGAAAAACAATAATCACTTTTAATCAAGGCACCGGCGAATAACTTTAAAAAATCGTCCCAATTTCATCAAGTGTCAATTAAGTTCCACCCTGGTCATTCGCAGGCACTTCTCAGTTTCAGTGTATTGTCAATCCCTGGTCAAAGACGTCTAACATTGCGATTTAACGACGTTCAACATTGTCGAATTGTCTACATGTTACTTATAGTAGTTAGATAATTTTAAAATTTTAAATTGTAATCATGAATTTATATCATATATTTTAATACTTTATAGTTGTAATTTCTTGTCCTTAGTTTTATCGTATGTTGTGGAGTACCTGCAAACTAGCTTTACAGCTAAGTCTACCTTTCATTTTAAATAAAGTATTGTATATTGTATGGTATGTTAATTTACGCCATAGAAATATTAATTATTATTATTATTATTATTATTATTATTATTAATTTTTTTTATATCGAAAAAATGTATATATATGGTTTCCATTCACTCCCAGGTACTTTACAATTATAACCTATAACTATACTAAGTTGCAAGCTAATTACTTACTACTTAAAATAACTGTATATTCCTATGCACAATTCCCAATTCACGTAACAACCGATAGATACTAACCTTTTAACCATGCTATTACGGTTTGGTCTTATTTCATAAACGCTTGTGTGAACGTATCGTAAAATAAACTTTGGGTAGAATTTCAATAAGCTCTCAACCAAAAGCGTTTGCTCTATTAACGCTCGTAAAGATGCTGTTCTCTGGATTGACTCGATGTCTCCAACCGCCAGACCGACCTATAAAGAAACATTATTTTCATTATCGGATGTTAAGTAGGTTCGCGCGTAATTATTTTATGCTCATAATTTATATCCTGCGCATGTTATACACGTCGTAATGTCAAACCCCATGTAAAGAGCACACACTTGTTAAGGAAGAAATATAACGGCATGATCATAAAGGGCTGGTTATCAACTTTGCCTGAAATTACTTTTCTTGGATAGTTGGTGCCCATATCAGCTCATATCATCACTCAGAACGTGAACATTTTGTTAAAAGTGAAAATGCTCCGCGGTGTGAACAAAAAACTATTCAAATGCCCTAGAGTACATAAAAAAGGACAATTCTTCAAATCTAGGCTCTTCCAAAGTTGTTTTACGCAAAATTTATCAGGAACAGAAAAGAAGTGTAAACTTATCCTCATCAGCTACTGAATTCTCCTACTGATTGATCTGAGCTAGACAAATTTCTCGTTTCAATGTTGATAAAATCGTCGCTGTTGACAAAAAGATGTAATTTCTTCCTTTCGAACTGAATTTTTATCAGATTTTATTTGTTTATTTTATAGAAAAATTAATTGCCTGACGAGTGAATTCCACGTTAAATTTCACGCGAAAAACAGATAATTTCACTTGAAAACTCAAGTGAAATTTAACGCAAAATTCACGAGTCTGGCAATGATTTTTTTTTTAATGGCAGTGTCAAAGAAAAACATTTCCAGCGAGAAAGCCAACTGTAAAGGGCTAGCGAATAGAAATTAATGCTAATTCAAAATCAGGAATTAAAGAACCTTGTGGTAGCGACAAAATTTAGTTTTGTTTTCTGTAAATGCCGTTTTAATTATGACTGAAGTTGATGCCATTTGTACACTAAAGTACATAAAGTCGACTGTGGAGCGAGACCTTAAACGTTCGTGGTGGAAATTAGGCTTTAATACTTCGGAAGTTTGTTAACGTCGGCCGGCACAATAATAATGAAGTTCGCGACGGCCCAAGTTTATGAAAGTTGAAGAGCAGCGCTTTCTTATGGCACTTTTACTTTTTAATACTTCATATAAAGTAGAATTTGGATTTTTTTTTTCACTTTCAAATTGTCCAAATTGACCACTGGACAAAGTGAGTTTCCAAACATAGTGAGTTTCCAAAAGGAAACAAACTGGATTTCCAAATGAAATAAACAAAATTGCATTTTATACATACCAACAAGTTGACTAGCACGACAGAAACCATCAAAACGAATCCTAAGAACAAACCCATGGTGAGGCCAGGCAAAGGGACATACAAAACATCTGTTCCTGGTATAGTGGCGTTGTTCACTATGTGTTCCAACAACACACCAGTGAAATCCAGTTCTCCAGCCATCATTGCGTGAACCTTTCCCAGAGCAAAAGAGAAGCTTGAGAAATTACCCTAGGAGGAAACAGACAAATAAAATTATTTTAGATGTGTCACAATCAAACTAAATTATTTACTGTCTTTTTTATCACTTCTTGTATGGGACCATCACTCATAAACGAACGTATTTCTGATCGCAATACTGATCATATCGTCAACTACATGTGTAAAATGTCATTCGTTCGGTAGGACAGTTACTCAACAATGCTTGTTTCTCCGTCTAATTGGAGTGTCACATCCAATAGTTTAATACTGGGAGAAGTAACACAATTCTAGGTAAAGCAGGGGTGCTTAACATTTGTAAGAAAAAACCGGTTGGGATGACCGTTACATAATGGTAAGCGATTTTCCAAATTTACTGACCAACCGACGAGATTGCACTTACCATTTAAATTTTCCATTTCTCCGTCCTGGTACCCAGACCGTTAACTCGATTTAGCGATTTGAATCTTTTCTTAATTCAAATGGTAAGGAAAATTCCAGTCGAATCGTCCCAACCGGAATCGCGGGACAACCTCTGAAGGTTGTCCACTTGTTCCAACCGGAATTTTCGGAAAATCAACCTTACCATTTGCTTTCCAACCGACAATACCGGTTTTCTTGGCTTAATGGTAAGCACCCCTGATGACGAAATGGAAAAAAGATTCGGTCCCTTCAATGGAGGAGCTAGTATAGCACACGTTAACATTTCTAGCAAAAACTTATGGATATTAAACTAAACAGAGAAAAACACAAGGTAATCAGAACAATGCATCATGTTTTATAAATGAAATATTCATTCTTTGGACAGGTTAAATACTTCCGAACTTTGTCAAAAGAATGTAGAGTGACAATGGTTGTCAAAGAAAGCACTTTGCCTTCATTAGTAAATAAGAGGCAAAGAGCACACAAGCAGATGAACGTATGCATGCAGATATGATGCAATATCTACAGATTAGCGGCGGCAGGAAAGAAATTACAAAATTTCGCAATCCGTGAGGTGAAAAAAGAAACCCAGAATGATTAACTAGAGAAGCGCGAGTGTCTAAATGCATAATAAAACGATTATTCATCGGACAGAATGTCCAGACGTCTCAATGCGCATATTAATCCCGGCGATATATCACTCAATGAAAACCAATAAAGAAAAAATAAATATTAATAAATATTAATAAATACCAATCAATTAATTGATATTGGAAATTAATAGAAATCATAGCCCTGGAGTTAAGCGGGTATCGATTGTTATTGATTTTCATTGACTTTTATTGGCTAATATTGATTTTCAGTGATTGTAATTGGTTGTCATTTATTAATATTGCTTTTTATTGATTTTTTAAATCTCGGTTTGCATTTCCAAAAACGACGCATCACTGGAGTTGAAACATGTCTTTAATAAAGTATATTCAATGTCCTGGTATATATTTAACAAATAGATTCCATTTGGCCGTGTGTCTGTTCAGTTATAGATCACAGATGACGTCAAAATGTGGTAAGAACAAATCAAAGGCTTCTAAGAGCCAACCCGTGGATAAGAAATGCTAAATCGTAACGCAATATTGCGGTAAGCGTATGTTTTCACACTGACACGGTTCAATATTTTTTTTAAATTAAACGTAAGGATTTTTGACAAACGCAAAAAAAAAAAATACGGTACATGACTTTCATAATGTTCAGTCCGAAGAAGAAAGAAAAGAACAAAAAACGTGATCGCTGACTTAGAACCGGATAAATTTAATTACTTCTAGGTAGATACGCATCAAAACGCGTGTCTCGATTGAAATATCCTTTTAGATCGATTTTAATGTTGCATTAAAGACTCCAAATGCGAATCATCGTTAAGCGTATTGTTGTTTATATTCGTTTACAACAATTGAGTTATTGTTATCGCTGGATTCAGGGTAATCTTGTTACGAAACGCATTCGTAACAAAGCATTACGTCAATAAGTTTACAGCTGATGGAAGGAGCGAGTGAGCGAGCGTGTGCTCATTTGCATATGTCTCCGTTACCGATAACCCGTTCATTACGCATGTGCGTATTCACGGGTTAAAAGGTGGCACACGAGCCGCAGGCGAGTGTGTCATTGATGTTCTTATCATTTTTTGACGTCTTCTGTGATCTATAACTGAACAGACACGCGGCAAAATGGAATCTATTTGTTTTATACAATGAACAGAAAAGTAAAAAGAGTAAAATTACGAACTTGCCTCGTAGCGCTCAACTGTTCGAAGATTTGTTCCAGTTTAGGTATTTTTCAAGTCGCCAAAAACACTTTTTCTTCTTCTCTTTTTTTTCTTTCTTGCTCGTAAACAACCCCTTCTAAACATTTTTCGAAGCTTTCACTTGCTCAATCTAATTAATCTCGCAAACATTTTCAAAGCTGTACGCCATGTTAGACAAAACAAAGCAAACAATTTTTCTATGACGTCAGCCGTGTGCCTGTACTCTGATAGATCATAGGCAACGACTAATCACAGAGCGCGTAGTATTCAGTTAATAATAATAATAACAATAATAATAATAATAATAATGACGAATATTTAACAGGATGAAACCCATCAGTATTTAAAAAACACTGTTATCAATGGGGTCCTGTAAGTAAATAAATATGACTAAACAACTAAAAAATAAAAGTTATAAGATACAATAAAAAACTATAACTATAAGATAAAAAGCTAAAAGACTATAACTACAATTGTAATTGTATAATATGAAGTATCGTTCATCCACGGCTATAATTACTTAAACTATTCAAAGTTTCAAAACAACAAAAACATAATACTTATTTACTAGTATATCCCTTTTGTATAGGCTACGCGCAAGGCTTCCAGGTCTTTCTGTTATTAACATAAATGCCACGTTACCAAATCTCGTGAAGGGTTTTTACTGTTGTGCAATCATTTACTGTTTGTTTATAAAATCAATAATAATCAATAGCAATTAAGAAGACTTGGTGAGTGAGTATCGATTTTCATTGATTGATTGAATCAATCCATATCAATCAATGGATTATTTTTGATTAATATTAATTATATTGATTGGCAATTAATGATTAGTTTTCAGTGACTGATATCGACGGGATATTAATGAGCCATTCAATGATTTAATGATTTAATGATTTAATGAGACTATTCAAGCATGAATTTTCAATAAAAGTGCCGCAATTACAGAGAAAAGGGATGAGTTTGGTGAAGACAATAAAACTAACATATATGTTCATCTTACGTACCTGATGATTCAGCAAAACATAAAATACCAACGAATAGCCTATCAAGACAATCATGAAGGTGCATATCACTTTGACAAACGTCCAAAGTACCTCGACGTACATTGTCACGTACAAACCAAGTCCACCAAAACGACGAAAATACAGCGTCAAATTTATGTAACACAGAAGTAAGCCAACTATTCCAGCATTCCATTGAGTTTTTATGCTGTAGAGATCTTCTCTTCCAAGTGCGTGAGGAAGGATAAAAATACTTACCGTCCCATACATCACCAACTCAAGCAAGTTCGTTAGGTCCATAACGTACGCTAAACGCATCCACACAAATTGAATTATTTCCTTCATTAATTGAAAAATCAAGAAGGCAAATATTACAATCGGTGCTGCCCTCTCGAAGCTTGATTTCTGATTAATTTGTTCAATCTTTGTGTCGGATAACAGTGTACTTCTGTCTCTTGCCTTAACAATGAAACACGAGAACAAAATGACAAAAATTGCAAATACAAGGGTGTTGAAGATGGTAATGAACTTTCCGAGCACCATCCACTTGAATCGAAGTAATACTTGCGTAACAACATGATTTAGCAAATTTTCACGCTTGTATTTGGCCATGATAGCAGGGGCGAAAAAGAAAGCACAATTTAAATTTACGTCTGGATCCAGATGCTTCATATTGAACTTGACGGAATAGTCTTCATGCGACGGAGGCAGGGTACTGTAAGTAACACACTGATCAAGAACAACTTCTGCGACATCCGGTAGTTTTTCTATTAACTTCAGCAATGGACCGTTTGCAAACTCCGTGCCTAAAAGTACTTCTTCCCATCTAAATAGGAAAGCTTCACGTTAGGTCATTACACTCTGATACTGATAATCATGACGCAATCCAACCCAATAATAAAGACGGCAACTTTCAACTAAGCTGGAAACAATTTTAACATGCGCGCAAAAGCGAGAAGGAGTGCAAAGCATGGGCGCATTAGCAAAGGAAAAACTCCTAAGGAGGCTCCGCGACAGTTTGAGGAATTCCCCCTTTAAGGTTTTTCCCCGATCGTAAACTTTATATTAAAATTATATTAACTTGTTGATATGTTGCACTTCGGTAAAAGAATACATTGAGTAAATGGGAGAAAACCAAGTCAGCCATTATGATCGTTGTGTTTACGAATGCTCGATGAGCTGAAACGTCGGTTTGGGAATACGTTGGGGTTCTTTTACTTGTTATTACTGTTTGGCAAGGATATCCGACATTAATAATGAAGGAAAAGGTAAGTTTGTCCCCTAATTTTCATTTTTTTCAACCTTAAAACCTTCGTGTCTACTAGCTACACACGAAGGTTTTAAGGTTTTAGAGGTCCTTTTTTGGTAAAAGATATTGGTACTTGAATCTGCAACATAGGGGAAGTAGTCATCAGTGGTCATAACATGTACAATCTAAAAGTTCCCACCTTGTGTAGGGTAGGAAAAGGTCCGATGGTTGTTTCATATTCACGACTTGGTTCGTAAGGCTGGAGCCTTTGATTTTTTCAAGGGGTCTTCTTCCTAGCGCCTGCCGTAATTTTTATCCCTGAGACACTTTTTTGTAATGCTCTGTGAAACAGTGTCGCTATGGTTATGTGATATGAAATTTAAAAATAACAAAGCGTGTTTTCAGCCTTTCTTGGTTTAAACGTATAAACTGTTATCAAAGGCAACAAATTGTCCAATTGCATTACTTTTTTGCAAGTGTAGCACGAAGAAATCAATTTCCGCGCACTTTAACTGAATAAAATCAAACATCAAAAAGGTCAAAAGGTCTCCAGCATTTCCGTTAGCCATAATATTAACCTTATGTTGTATAGCACACCATATTCTATCTATTACAGGTAATTAAAAAAAACTCTTTTTAACCCTCGGACGTACAACTGGGGTTGCCACTCCCTCCTTAAGATTTTTCTCCTATGTTTTCAAGACCATTTAAGATTAGCATATGCTGTTTTCAGTAACTGTTCGTTTATCCTTGAGACACATTTTGATAGAAATTGGCGACAATCCGTTGCTATGGTAACGAGATATGTCATCATAAGTAACATGAGGTCAACCCATTTTTCAATAAAAATGCATGTTTGTCACCTTTATTTAGGGCTAATCACAAGTTGCTCCAATTTTCTCAAAAAGTTTCTCAAAAGTTGCTCCAAAACTCTAAAAGTTGCTCAAAAGTTGCCCCAAAATCCAAAAGTTGCTCAAAAGTTGCTTTCAATTTTTTAGTGTAAGAGATTGATTAACAACTTAAATAAAGATTTAATGAATAGATTTAACTTTGCATAGATATTATATACATAATTATATCATACTGACTCATCAATATTGTAAGACTGAGTCTCTCTCAACCCAAATCATAAAAATCTGATTCTCTGTATTGGCTTTCTATTACGATAACCACGTGATTGTATTCGAACAAAACAAACGTTTCTAATATGCTTACTAAATATATAAAGTTTCTCTGACAAACACGAGTGTATGTGGTATAAAACCATAGTCTTTCAATATTTACATCTTTGCGGATGTAGTACAGAGCACTGTCCCTGTTGGTCAATGTTTTGCACCACCAGCTAGTCCACTGGGCTCCGCCATTTTGAATTTTTCAGCATATCCGCTGACCACGTTCGGCTGCTACCACCGGCAGACCACCAGGGGAATAGTGTTTTTTGTTTACAAAAGGTATTTTACGCAAAATCATGCATAAAAGCAACTGATGCTTTAAATTAGAACTTGAATGGGCGGTTTTTAGTTACAAATTGCCTTAAAAAAGCAACAAAGTTATTCAAAAAATAAAAAAGTTGCACGAAATCCGAAAAGTTGCTGGAAGGACTAAAAGTTGCTCCAAATCTGAAAAGGTGCTCAAAAGTTGCCGAGCAACTTACAGCCCTACCTTTATTCAGTGAAAAAACATGTAAAATGCTACCAAAAGCATTAAAATGGTTAATCGTATGTTATTTTGCAACTCTACTGAACAAACAATATTAATTTGCAATTTCCGCATTTACCCGATAAATTTGAATTTTTAGTAAAATCCAAGATGGCCGCCATCTTGGCGACCATTGTGGATGACGTCACGGACTCCTAGCAGCGCCACGACCCATAATATTTACCTTATCTTGTAGAGCACATCTCGGGCTATCTGTTAGATGTAAAATATATAGAGGTTACTTCACGGTTGGTGAGCGCGTACGATTTTTATTCACGAGTTGGGAAGAATCACAAACGAACGAGCGAGGCTTTGCGAGCGAGTGAGTTTGTGATTCTTTCCAACGAGTGAATAAAAATCGTACAAGCGAACGAACCGTGAAGTAATTTGTTTATTATATGCATACTGAGATTTACACAACAGAAAAACAAGACGAAACGATTAAATTATCAACACTTCAGTAGAAGGGTTCTTGGTTTATTGTCAGACTCAACTTTCAAGTGGAAAAATTCACCGAATTCACACATCTAACAAAAATAACCACGACAATAATTTTTTCCAAAACTATAACAAGACTATACATAATAAGACACTTTACGACAAAAACAAAGCAGTTTGCGTACCTGTGTTTTGAAGTTTTTGCCGCTTTGATAACAACAACAAATGGCGAGAGTTCAAACCTGCTTGCACGTTTGGCGATTTAATTGTTTTTTTTTTTTAGCTTCTTTTAGCCTTATTCTTTCTCCTGTTAAACGTATATTTTCCCTTTCAGCAAAATCTGTTAAAGTTGTTTTCTTTAGGTCCGCAGAAATCCGCATTTTTCATTGAAGTGATGGAACTTTAAACCCTTTTGTCGCCATGAATGAATTTCTTCGAGGCCTTCAAGGAGGGCGAAGGCACACTGAATGGCGGGAATTCCCGCGTACGATTTTTGTCACTATTGAAAAATGTCGTATCGCGATTCTGATTGGTCATACGATATTCTTCACTAGTGAGGAAAATCGTATGACCAATAGGATGGCTTGTCATACGTGAAGGGACGATTTTTATCTCACAGTTTTCTGGTGTGTAAATCTCAGTATGTATATAATAATTCCGAAATATTGCACGCAAAAACCCAAGATGGGGGGGGGGGGGGGGGTTGTACCACGATGGGGGTATAAGTTTGCGTGTACGTCCGAGTGTTAAAAATGTAACCTAGGGGTATTAATACGTTTGCTTGTGTGTCCAAGGGTTAAAGCAGGTGGGTCAAGCAAACCTGCCTAACCATCAGCATTGAAAGTTAGCCACTCTTATGAAAAGATACCGCTGTTACTGGAGGTCATTAAATGCCTAAGAAACGGCCGGATAGAATTGACTCAAATTCCATTCTATTCCATTTAACTAATGAACCGTCATTGTTTACTTTAAAGTGCATATGAAAAAAAGAGAATTTCCATGGTTTGATAGTGCTTTTACTTTCTTTATCTAAATTTCTGGGTTTCATCGAAAAGATCCTTCCCATTGTGAAATTATTCGGCTTAAAAGTTTTGAATTTTCCGCCAGAAAGTGTCGCTATCGAGCGCGCGGTCAAAGATATTGTATTACAAAGTTGTGACGTAGAAAATACTTCAACTCACGAGTATCATGGCGGCAAAGGAGAAGTCTTCGACCTCGGCGACTTTCTGCCTGTCTGACAGAGACTCTGTAGAAGACATAACTTCATCACAGTCTGACATTCTTTTGAAGAAATGGAACGAAACACACTGTGAGCATTCAAAAGAACGAATCTCAAATATTTTCTACGTCATCAACGCCATGGATATCGACAACTCGTTCCCAGTCACTGGGGGCCGTATTCACGAAATCCTACCTAAGATATATCTTAAGATATAACTTGAGAGAAAATTTAAGAGCTTCCTAAGATATGTCCTAAGTGCTATTCACGAACGATATCTTATGACCATCCTAAGGTAAGCGTAACTTAGCAGTTTCCTAAGTTTAATAGTCGCTGGCAGTTATCGATTAGTAAAAGTAAACCAATCATAGTTTATATGGCGCGCTCTTATGAATAATTACATGACTGAATATTTCGTATTGTGTAAATTGTTGTTACAATGACAATACAATAAACTTTTATTTCATCTCGAATTTAAGATAGCAAAACTGATAATACCTTCTTTCATGGTCAGTAGCGAAAGCAACAAACAAATCCATCATCATTTTAATAAGGTCTACTTCGATATTTCATGTAAAAGGGCTTATTTTCACGAAAAAAGGAAATATAACTCTGCAACGAGAAAGAAATGTGAAACCCATTAATGACACGTGTTGTTTGACATTACTAGAAAATATTTAATCTTTCTTAGGAAAGGAATATAATGCTTTGAAATGTTTATGTAATCGGTAACTATTGTGATACACAATAATCACTCTGAAAATCTACGTAAAACTCGTCAACAATCGAATTTAGCCCCCGACAAGACATGTTTTAATAAGTTAGGAGGTCACTTTTGATCTCCTAAGTATAGGAGAAAAATTAAGACGTATCTGAAGTTAGGAGTTCTTCGTGAATACCAGTTAAGACATGTCTTAAAAATTTAGGAGGTCCTAAGTTTAGGAGAATAAAATAAGACATGTCTTAAAAATAGGAGGTCTTCATGAATACCAGTTATCTTCTAAGTCATATCTTAGGAGGCCCTTTGGACTTAGGATGCTTTCGTGAATACGGCCCCCGGGATACTGATTTCTACAAATTGTGCTCCTTTGGACGGCAGAAAAGAGGTCTTATTTTTTTTCTGACAATTCTTTTATCATTTTGAAATAAAGACATAATGGCCTTCAAAAAAAGACAAGATAAAAAATTACTTCATATGCACTTTAATAGTTTGTAACTTTTTGACCCATTAATCTGCACTGAAATAAATGGAAAGTTTGACATGAGACGCATAATTCTACCTGTGATGCTTTACAAGTGTCTTTGCCACATCTCCTGCTTCCCACTCAATAGCAACATCTAGGCATGTCATCTTCCTGTCATTTTTGGCTGTGACGTCAGCGCCCTTATCCAACAGAAACTGAAGCACATCCGGATGATTGAATCTGCAGGCGAGGTGAAGTGCAGTGTTTTGATGGAGGTCTTTCTCTTCCAATGTACTCGGCAAAAGCCAATCCGTTAAAACCTGGACTGTTTTTAATGAGCCCGCCTTGACAGCAAAATGAAGAGCCGTGCAATTGTTTCTATCTTTAGCTGTGACGTCAGCGCCTTTTGAAATAAGGAGCTCACAGGTCTTTCTACAATGACATATTTTAAAATGATAAATCCATACCCCATAACGACCATAACTAATATGTTGATTACAGAAACCTCTGGGAACTAGACCTGTCAATCGACTGGTTAGATGGTACCCATTTACACACATTTTTCAACATTACATTATTGTAAGCACAGTAGTAGTTTTCATTAGAGTGTAATATTTTAGGATTTAGAAGTATAGAAATGTGTATTTAGCTTTATTTGTGTATTAGCCATGATGTTTACTCTTGTATAAATAAAAGAGATGATGATAATGATGATGATGATGGTGATGATGATGATGATGATGATGATGATGATGATGATGATGATGATGATGATGATAATGATGATCCCGATACGAAGGGGGGAGGGGGGGGGGGAAAGGGGGAGACAAAGTGGGGTAAAATATCGTGCCTTCGGAAAAAAAATGAAAGCAGATCTAGAAACATGTCTCCAACCACCGTGCCTCCACACCACCATATTGCAATGCATAATGTTGGACGATGCAACAAACCATGTGAATTATTGTCAGTGTGGAATTGACTATTCTTGTCATAACTTACGTGTGTTTGTTGCTGGCTGCCAAATGAAGAGCAGTCATTCCATTGTCCTCCCTTATGCTCAAAACGGATGTGAAGTCTTGACATTTGGAAAGTGCAAGTACGCAATCCAGTGAACCAGTTTCGGCCGCAATGTGAAGAGGAACCTTTTCGTTTATATCACCCCCTTTTATACAAACTCTATTTTCCATAATAATTTCCAAAATCTTAAATAGAAATTAAGAATTAGATGTCAGTTCGATAACATTTTAATAAAGTTTACATATGGATTAATTAACAAGAAGATAGTAAAAGAAATTTCATTATATGGAAAATGTGCGCGCGTTCGATTCCAACTTACGAGGTGTACGAAATGGGAAAATGAGCGAGAAAGCGCTGGATACTCAAATTGTTTTAAGGCTCTCGCAGTTAAACCATTCATTTTTTTAGCACCAACTCAATTAGTATTGGTGAATATTTATCAAGACGAATATTCATCAGTATTTTAATTGTGAAATACCTCACTAGTCTCTAGTCCACATGCCAGGTGAAGCACGGTCTTCAAATCACTGTCCTTCATTTGTACTAGAACTCTATCGTTGTCCAATTCTAGCAATGCTTTCACCATTTCAGGCTTTCTATACATTACAGCCAAATGAAGAGCACTGTTTAGTGAAGAATCTGTTGCTGTTTTGTCAGCTCCGCGGTCAATCAACAGCTTGACAGTTGGGACTGATCCATGAGTCACCGCTGCTAGAAGAGGTGTCATCTCCAACACATCTTTAGCCTCCAGGTCAGCCCCAGATTCTAACAGAATCTCTACTATTCGACTGTGATTAAACGCTGCAGCGCTGGAAATGAGTTGAAAAACAATAAGATTTCTGGTTGATAAGAAAGTTTCTGGTTATAAATAAATAATAAATAAATTTATGCATTTGTATAGCGCAAATTCTATATACATATTCAAATGCGCTTCACAATCAATCAGACCCACCGCACCCATGAACAAGTGACACTGAGGGTGGTCACAGCCAGGGTTTGTTACGTCCTCAATGGTTCTTTTACATCCTCATGGGAGACGGGACCGCCATTTCTACGTGGTCATCCGAGCCACGTGAAGGTCTAACCATTTGCCGATGTCATAGCAAAGGCAGCACCTTCATCCTCAGTTATTTTAAGACCCTGAGTGTTGGTCCGGCCGGGGTTCGAACCCGAGACCTCCCGCTCTGCAGACCGGTGCTCTATCAACTGAGCTAACCAGGAGGCGGTTCAGCTAAAATAGTTTTCATAGTTGTCGATATGACGAGGTGATATGGCTTCTATGCCGGCATGTTGTGCAAGTTGCAGATATAACTGAACAGACGAATCGTAACTGACTAATTGGTATGACCTAAAATGGAAAAACGCCCAAAAGGCTATCTTACAACACAGACGTATTCGGCATATCCCGTGATGACGATGTGAAACTGACTAGTAGGGTATGTCCCAAATCGTCGTGTTTATAAAACTTTTAGGGAATTCATATTAACACCATTAGAATTTCGACTTCGTTTCGTTACCATTACACAGTAAAGGCATTTTTTACTCATGGGCAAAGCACAATGAGTTAAAAAATGCCCTTCGTTTTTCTTTATTATTATTATTATTATTATTATTATTATTATTATTATTATTATTTAAAATTATAGATTAAATTAAAATTATGATGATTATTATTATTTCTTATGACAATGATCAGCTTCATTTTAAAAATGTAATGTTGACGAGTCTTTTATTATACCATTTCAAATGTACATATTTTATCGTAATTAGAATTTTAATGTATTGTAAATAGTTATTGTAATTGTTAATAAACATCTTGTTCTCTTTATTGTTTATTATTATTATTATTATTATTATTATTATTATTATTATTATTATTCGAAGAAGCGGAGTTTTAAAGAATTTTCAAGCAGCCGAGTCAAGCCGAGGGATTTTACCGTAAAATTCATGTTGATATCAATTCGTGATTGACTTTTTCTTTGTGTTCTTTTTAGTTTTGGAGAAATGTTTATAAAACGTGCTCAAATTCAGTCGTATAAATGATATCTGATATGATGTAAATGTTGTGGTGCAATTTTGTCCTTGGTGCAAATTTTATTTTCCTATGTTTAAAACTCATTATCATACATTATCATACAATTTCCATACCCAAAATCAAAGGAAAATAAAATTTGCACCAAGGACAAAATTGCACCACAACATAAACAAAACAAGACTAATTTTATAGTTCTAACTTCACACGCGTCGCCTTAGCTGATTTCCCTTTCGTAAACGGTCGATGCCATTTTTAAGAGGGTCTGAATGGGGGGGTCTACATGTCGGTTGTCGGTTAAAATTTCATTACTTTGTCGGTTGTCGGTAAAATTTTCGACCATTGTCGGTTGTCGGTAAATCTCAGTTAATAATTAAAAATGCAAGATCATGCAAACCTAGTTAACTCTGTTTTTTAGCAACGTGATCGTCTACCCCACTTAACTTTTATTTGCAAATCTAGTATACCCATAACATCGCCAAAGCTTTTATGAGGGTGTGAATGGGGTTAACCGACTAACGACAAAGGGCGAAAAATATTACTGACTACCGACAAAACGAGGAAAAAATTACCGACTAGCGACAAATAAATTCTAACCGACAACCGACATGGTCCGACGCTATAGGGATGTTTGTATTCAGAAAGAAGAGCATTTTGAATTTGTTTTTAGCGCAGGAAAAGTCCAGATCCTTTGGTGGGCTCTATTTCACCAGACGTAACCACATTAATTCCAAATTTCGTCAATTATAGAATTTCCTGTCTTCAAATTACTTTAAAGCCCCGGGATCCTCCTTTTCGGAGAGCAGCGGCGGGCTCATTTCTAAAACAGCGGCTCGTAAGCGAGCCGACGAGACGCCCTGCTGTTGTGTCATGATTCTCAGATACTTTTGCCTGCTTTTGAGACGTCAATATAAAGTCGTATGTATATTGACGTCTCGAAAGTCGGCCTGTGATTGGTTGAAAACTTCCCGCGGCAATTTAATGGTTCCTTCCCTAGAAAAGAAAAGCTTCAAATTATCTTCAAAGTAAGGGCTAAAATGTTAACTACTTTGTCAAGTTTGGTAGATAAAACAGCACTGTATTCAATGAAACGATCCTTTCTATTGAAAGTTAACGATGAGATGGGTTTTAAATATCTTTTTGTTTGTTTGAACAGTTTGTTTACATCAAACTGTGCTATGCGCGCTTAGCACGCCATCATAATTCTGAAAAAAACTTTTGAGCTAAAAACTCGGCAAGTTTGCGTTATTTACTCATTTTATCGATATTCGTAACTTTGAAAAACTTCAAAAAGATGTTCTTTTGAATTTTTTTTTGTTTCAATGAGCAGTTTATGGCGTGAAAATGAGACCCGTGAAAAGTCGGTTTTTTCGAAACTATTTTTGCAAAGCAAAAATCTGATTACGCGTACAAACGTCGTGTACGTCAGCTTGTGAATAGTAAGAATTTTAGTTTTTATCAGATTTACTTCGATGTCCTGTAATCGACAGGAAAACAAATTCACATCTACAATAAAAGAGGGTCTGAATGGTGGGGTCTACATGTCGGTTGTCGGTTAAAATTTCATTACTTTGTCGGTTGTCGGTTAAATTTTCGACCTTTGTCGGTTGTCGGTAAATCTCAGTTAATAATTAAAAATGCAAGATCATGCAAACCTAGTTAACTCTGTTTTTTAGCAACGTGATCGTCTACCCCACTTAACTTTTATTTACAAATCTAAGTAAATCAAGAGAGGTAAATTTGACAAGAGTGAAATGCCCACTTTAGCCTTTGGCAAAGCAAAACTGAAGATAACTTGTGCTGATAAAAACTAAAATTCTTACTATTCACAAGCTGACGTACACGACGTTTGTACGCGTAATCAGATTTTTGCTTTGCAAAAATAGTTTCGAAAAAACCGACTTTTCACGGGTCTCATTTTCACGCCATAAACTGCTCATTGAAACAAAAAAAAATTCAAAAGAACATCTTTTTGAAGTTTTTCAAAGTTACGAATATCGATAAAATGAGTAAATAACGCAAACTTGCCGAGTTTTTAGCTCAAAAGTTTTTTTCAGAATTATGATGGCGTGCTAAGCGCGCATAGCACAGTTTGATGTAAACAAACTGTTCAAACAAACAAAAAGATATTTAAAACCCATCTCATCGTTAACTTTCAATAGAAAGGATCGTTTCATTGAATACAGTGTTGTTTTATCTACCAAACTTGACAAAGTAGTTAACATTTTAGCCCTTACTTTGAAGATAATTTGAAGCTTTTCTTTTCTAGGGAAGGAACCATTAAATTGCCGCGGGAAGTTTTCAACCAATCACAGGCCGACTTTCGAGACGTCAATATACATACGACTTTATATTGACGTCTCAAAAGCAGGCAAAAGTATCTGAGAATCATGACACAACAGCAGGGCGTCTCGTCGGCTCTTTTACGAGCCGCTGTTCTAGAAATGAGCCCGCCGCTGCTCTCCGAAAAGGAGGATCCCGGGGCTTTAAAGTAATTTGAAGACAGGAAATTCTATAATTGACGAAATTTGGAATTAATGTGGTTACGTCTGGTGAAATAGAGCCCACCAAAGGATCTGGACTTTTCCTGCGCTAAAAACAAATTCAAAATGCTCTTCTTTCTGAATACAAACATCCCTATAGCGTCGGACCATGTCGGTTGTCGGTTAGAATTTATTTGTCGCTAGTCGGTAATTTTTTCCTCGTTTTGTCGGTAGTCAGTAATATTTTTCGCCCTTTGTCGTTAGTCGGTTAACCCCATTCACACCCTCTTTTAAGCTAGATTCGCGGTTAGGTAAGATTTAGGATCATTTAGGGTTAGGGTGACCCGATATTGATATGTATATTAAAAAAAAGCACCATTTATAGTTTAATTTTTTGTGGGTTTGCCGGATCAACCCAGTGGTCTAGTGGTAAAGGAGAGATGTTAGCATGCAGAGGTGCCGGGTTAGATTTTAGTTAATTAATTGCATTTTTCTTTTTCTGATAGAAAAAAAATAATTCTAAAATTGGTGAAAAGTGTCGCTAAAATGGCATCGACCGTTTACGAAAGGGACAATTGCGTCGCGTTACGCAAAGATGTCTGTATGTTTTGCAATTTTCATTTCCAAATCAGTTTCTCGGGCAATTTTAGATACACAACTGGTGTATTTTATTCGGAGAGTTAGTCATCCTAGTTATTCTAGAACGAGAAACCGTTTTTGTGCACTGCACTCTAACAGGCGGTCGCGTAATTCTGTTTTTGAGATTCGCTAAAATTGAAAAATAGCCCGGTTGTTTACTGATTTTATTGCTTTTAAAAGTGGTCTTTTCAAATGTAATTTAAAGAAGTCACGGTTTGGGAAATAAAAAATTGATCGGTAATCAATAAATTAAATACTCAAAGCGAGACCAGTTGTACGCTCTTATATTACAGACGGTCGCGTAATACTGTTTTTGTATTGTAAAAACCCAGTCCTTTACTGGTTTCATTGCTTTTAAAAGCAGTCTTTTAAAATGTAACAGAAATGCAGTCACGGTACGTTTGGGAAATATTAGACGAGCGGGATTTGATCTTTAGTGTGTCACGCAAAATTCGTTGCCAGTGATGAGGGGGAAGGGGTGCGTGACCGATTTAAAATAAACCGTAAAATTTCTACGCAAGCGCATGAGTG
Organism: Cladopsammia gracilis; assembly: GCA_022457155.1. Taxonomy (NCBI): domain Eukaryota; kingdom Metazoa; phylum Cnidaria; class Anthozoa; order Scleractinia; family Dendrophylliidae; genus Cladopsammia; species Cladopsammia gracilis. The sequence continues at coordinate 926,781 of JAJGOT010000178.1, forward strand.
TAGGCAACCAGTGTAGCCTCCTGTTTTTCTCATGTTCCAATTCCAGAATCTATAAGCTACTAATTAAATCTTGACCTACCCAACAAAAATAGAATCGTTTCTCCATAACGGCAACGGTGATTCCTGATTCTACTTACCTGTGTAATGGTGTTCTCAGCTTTCCATCCCTGCTGTCAGTGACTGCACCATAGAGTATAAGAAGCTCGACCATGGACAGGTGACCCTGTTTGGCTGCTAAATGAAGTGGAGACGCAGATTCTATCAAATTGACAGCTTCGCGATCCGCGCCGTGGTGCAACAATAACTCCCCCACTCTCTCATGGCCTCCGCTGCAGGCGATGTGAAGAGGAGTAAACCCTTCTGAGTCTTTTTCATTCAGAAATGTATCTAGGTTAGGCAGCGTTTTGGAAGCTGTTTTATAAAAAAAGAAATATCATCAGCTGGACGAAGAACGAGATAATAACTATCTATAGCTAAGTACTGTTGATAACGTTATAGACTTTAAAACTATTTTATAATTACTACTACTGGTTTTAAGTCTGATGGCATTACTAACACATATTGTGGTTTCTGTGAAGGTAAAATGAATATCTATTCGAAGTCTTCCTCAAAATTCGGATTCCAAGATGGCATGCAAAGATTTCGCGAATAAGGGGGAAATCAGCGCTCGCTAGTTGCTCCCGAAAAAACGCCAGCTGCGCCCACTCACCCCTAAGGCCCGGTTCAAACGTCGAACTTCACATGTGCCGAACCTAATGCAAATGAGAAAAATCTATTGTTCTTGCTCATTTGCATTAGGTTCGGCACATGTGAAGTTCGACGTTTGAACTGGGCCTAAGTTCACCTGTTCTCAGTTGGCCAGAAAGTTTGTCAAGCGCGTAAGTTATTTTATCGTGAACCGTTCACCGATCACACCGTTATAAGCTCATGAAACATGTTTAGAGACTTCGAGACTGCTTTAAGAAATATATTATTCCGAAAATGTATTTATTGAAATTGTATCTGTGTCACATTGTAACTCAGTAGATTAAAGGCATCAAGATATGAATCTACACGTCTGACACGCCGTCGGTTCAAGACACACAAGATAACAAGTAGAAAAGTCCTTTATTAGGTACGTTGAAGGACAGGTCAGAAAATACTAGGGACTTGGGAGGGCAAGGGTGGAGAAGGGGAGAGAGGCAGCTGAGAGGGGGAAGAGAGGAGAGGTGGAGAACAAAAAAAGTGTAGAAAACAAAACAATTTAAATCGGGTATAGAAGGGCAGGGTGGACAAGATAATGGTGGTAAGGTACTTTATATATAAACGTGTAAGTTATTTTATTTTGAGCTATTCTTATCGTGACAAGCTCTTTGCCGTGGACGTTCCACAGGTCTTGCTAGGAGTGCTTCTAAGTTCGGGGAGACTACAATAGCTCAAGACCAATCCTTATTATAATTTTACCCGTATAGTGGTGTTCTTAGCTTTCAAACCCTCCTGTCAGTGACTGCGCCATAAAATATAAGAGGGGGAGATCACAGGTTCACAACAGCAGCGCCATAACCGATAATATATGAACCTAATGTTGTAGAACACGTCAGGGCTATCCATTTAATGTCAAGTTAATCACCCTACCCTTTACATAAGTTTTCTTGTTCGTCCGAGCGTTTATCGACCGTTTCTTGGTGTTGTGGATGTTGTGATCACCAAATGACGTAAAACCAAAACATTCAAAAGACAATGAACAATATCCATCCCACAACACAGTTATTTTAAGTCGACCAACAATACTTTCCGCAACAAAAAAATAAATACTCATTTAATCGGACTACAAAGATTACGTCCACCATATCCGTCTTTTACAGAGATAAAATATTACCTGTGTCGATAAGGAGTTCGCAAACTTTTTCATGTCCTGAAAAAGATGCAAAATGAAGAGGATTTTGTCCGGTTGCTACCTTGGAACTGATGTCTGCTCCATTTCTCAAAAACAACTCGCACACTTCACGATTTCCACCCCAACAGGCCATAAGGAACGGCGTTAATGTTCCTTGGTTTAAACTGTTCTTCACCCGTGAGTCTTTAAGCAGAACGCTGCACATCTCTATAAGGCTTCCACGTGCAGCTAAATGCAGTGGTGTCATTCCGTTATCGTTTGGTAGTAATGGGTCGGCTCCTCTTTCAAGAAAAAGTTTCATAACCTCAGCTCTCTGGAATCTTTTATGAAAAAAGGAAGCAATTACTTGTGCAACCAGTCATGACTCAATTATACTTTAGGTCACTTTAGCCCCAGCCATGTCATGTTTTGAAGTTTGGATTTTAGACTACATAACAGCCTGTTTGTATCCGATACTGCGTGTACCGGTTCGGTGACGTGACGCTTCAATTGTGACGCGAAAGTTACGCAAGAAGCCTATGCGATTAAAAGTAAGGATTCCAAGTCATTGTCTATAAACTTAGTTTGAACGTATAAGTAAATGAGAAGCGATGCGAATGTTAAGTTTAGTCTTCACGATCAGTGCAGTGTGATCAATGACTGCGCATGCTCAGCCTCCCCAACCACACGAGTATCTTTTTTTCTCTCCATGACATCTTACTAACACGGCACTCGCACAGCACCTGTCAGGCCCGGCGTATCACATCGAACTCAATCGAACAAACTTTCCATCGAACTCAATCGAACGAAAGAGTTCGATGCAGTTCGGCCATCGAACGAAATCAAGCACAATACTTTTGTGAGTTCGCTGCCCGATCCAAATCGAACCAAGTCGAACGGTCATCAACATCATCCCTCGCGCCGAGTCCCCTCGACCGCGCTTCTCTCGTTAATTGAGAGACGACTGGGGACGAGTCAGGTTTAAAAGTGTATTTTTTTCTGTGATGTTTTTTTCGCGATTGAGTTTTGGTAGTTATTGTTTTAATATTCGCTTGACCACGGGCTCGCGATTGAGTTTTGGTAGTTATTGTTTTAATATTCGCTTGACCACGGGCTCGGCATAACATTTTCCGTAACACCACTTGGTATGGATTTTTTTTTCGCCCATACCCCGTTCCCTATTTTTCATTCTCGATTTTCCGCTCCTGCCTGTTTACAGTCAGTATGTTGGCCTTGGGACTGAAAAAAGACAGTGATTCTCTTTCTCTTTTGTCATATTTTCATTTCGCAAAGTGCAGTGTTTCATTTTGCAAAGTAAGTTTAGTTTATTGCCCTATATTCTAAACAGTTACAGTAAATAAATAAAAAATTTAAGAGCAAGGAAGCCCTAAAGAAACCAGATTTTCATTTCGCAAAGTACGGATTTCCCATTTCGTTTCGTTCCGTTTCGTTTCGCGAAGTATAGTAAGCCAATACAACATACCTAACGGCAGCAAGGAGAGGCGTGAATCCATCTTTGTCTTTCAAGTTTATATCCGCGCCGTTATCCAACAAAGTTCTGACTGCCTGGATATTATCAGTACGAACAGCTCGATGAAGAAATGAGAGACCTTCACTGTCCATTGCATTCAATTTCTCCATACCTTCAAAGGTATTGTTAATTATATGCAGGGGCAAGCCACTTCGCGCTGGTTTGAAGACGCGAACCTCATCTTCTGGAGAAATTGGACGGTGAATAATTTTTTTTAGTGTAACTTTGCCGCTTCCAGGGTTGGGGACGAGTTCGACAGAATCGTTGTCAATCCACGGTTCGACTTTGGAAAGGGACGTGTTACTGCGTTGTGTACCTCCAGACGAAGGCTTGGTACTATCTGAAAAAAGAAAAGCGACAGTAACAAAGAATCAAATAGTCAGTTTGTAGAATGTGGCAAGGCATTTCTCCAATTAAGTCTTTAAGTGGTTCGACAAATGAAATGGCTATTTAGAGGAAAGCACGCACTTTTTCGTTCCAATATTAACCTGCCATCAGGCTTTCCCTCCGGTCCCTCTTTTTTTCTTCCCTCCCTGCGCTTCGCCGACTTCGCTCCGAAAAAGAGAGTGCCTGATCCTGAGCGCAGGTTATTCCAGTATTTGACAACATGGCTGACATATCTGTCATCAATCATTTTCACTGCTGAATTAAACGTTCTCTTATAAATTTGCTGCTGTGGATAGTTTACTCGTCCCAGATTTTGTAGTATTTTTTTAATCAATACATGTACTTTGACTGCATCCTCTCCTTTCACTATTTAATGCGATTTTATAAACAAAAAAAATATTTGGCAAGAAAATATGCATGAATATTTGTCTGTGGACAGTATCGGTTCAAAGAAAAGAACAGTTTACCGAGAGCGTTGATGTAAGCTTCGAGGAATAAATAATGTCGAAGGACAAATATCCGCACTAATTTTAAAGCCAATGTTTACTACAGCACGAGTTTGTAAAAAAATTGTTCGTGCGTCACACAGCGTCCGTCAGTGCTTCACGACTCCGGCATCGCTGCTATTTCGTGCAGTTGGTAAGGACGTGCAGAGAAATTAATTATAGTTTGTGAGCGCATTATTACGTCTTGTGGCTTAAATTGATTTTTTATTCTTCGCATTTAAAACATAAGTTCATCAGGACTGTAAGGTAGAAGGCTTCTATGACATTTAATTTTTTTTATTTTAGAAACCACTTTTAATTTTGTTGCATTAAAATAATGAAATAATTTATTCTCTGAGTCGATATTGCTGGAAATTTCGTTTAATACTGTTTCTCGTGTTCGTGTTTTTAAGAAGCCATAGACTTAAATGTGTATCAGTTACCTATATGACTTACACAGTCAAATCTTTTACTCACTAGTAAACAGCTGTTTTCACAAAACGGTCGAAACTACGCGTTTTCATGTCTTAACAAGTGTTTTGAACGCGTAATAAAAAGTCAAATAGAGGAAAAAGTACATTAGATTAATTCGCCGTCTGATCTAGCAACTACGATGAACTTAGTTGTTCGCTTTAACGATCTACAATGAACATTATAAATCAAGTGACAAACCTTTCCCACTGCTGCCAACAATAGAGCGATATGTCGACATCAAGCTGCTCATCGCGAAGTCATAGCAAGTTCAACACCCATTAGATTGCGTCGAGAAACAGCTGGGTTAAGATCATTCAATGTTTAATGTGGCATAGCAAATTTTAATCAAAATGACCTAACATGCAAATGCAATGATGTATTATGATTGTCATGATTATTCAGTCGCATATATTAACGTCGCATGTCATGTGCCTATTTGAATGTCAGAAAAAAATTGATTATCGCGAAAATGATTTTTTTAAGGCTGGTTCTCATATAATCGTCCCGGTCGTCCGAGTCGTTTCAAAAAGTGCACGGACGACCGGGACGATTATATGAGAACACTTCTGAAACGACCCGGGACGATCGCAAACGACCCGGACGACTGGGACGATCGCGGTCGCTTGGATAGAACTGTGTTCTATCCGGACGACTGGGACGATCGAGAATAATCGAGGACGATCATATGAGAACTACTCTCAGGTGACCGGGACGACTGAGGCGATGGAAGCGACCCAAATCTTCCCCAGAATGCAGTATTATTGCCAAAACATGTTGTCGGACACAGTTCACGACTGTGCTATTGACGTTCGAGACGACCGGGACGATCATATGAGAACCCAAATCGCTTGAGTCGTCCCGATCGTCTGAGTCGTTTGCAAAAAACTTTTGAAACGACTCGGACGACCGGGACGATTATATGAGAACCAGCCTATAAGATCGTGCAGATTACTTCTCTGTGTTAAAATAATGGGGTTGTGGTTTTTCAATCCACTGAGGGGGGGGGGGGGGGGGGGTTGGGGGGGGGGGAGAGGAGGTCGGAGGAGGGACACACATCCAAAGTCCTGAAGCGATAGGGTTGATTGTCGTAGCTTTGGGTTTTGAAATGTGTGGTTTGGTGCCACTAAGGGCGGTTGCATAACAAAATGTCCACTGTCAGAGTTATTCTGATACCTTTTAGGGTAATAGCAGGAAAGAAAATTATGCTGACAGGAACAACTTTTTACAAAGAATTGCTACCTTTTATGGGCACAAATTAACATGTATGAAACGATTAAATGCAGAGGACCACTCAACACTACGATAAATAGTGGTAGCTTTCTTTCCGGATCTCCTTTATAAATGGATGCAAGTACTTGACGTCACCCAAAGTATAGATAAACCATTTAAAATGCAAGGCTAGTACAACGGAAATTAAAGGCAGGTTTTAATGACCATTAAACGTGCCCTTAATTTCCGTTGTACTAGCCTTGCATTTTAAATGGTTTATCTACATTAATATGAGTAGACGCACAACGCGGGTTCTGGTTCCAAGTCAATTTTATGTTGGAGTCCCGGCGCCCCGGGGAGAATCCAGTGTCAATACAATATTCATGTATTGAAAACTTATGATACTAGGCAGAATATCTTACTGATCAAATTTTAGGGATGTTTCCTAAGGATAATCTCAACCTTCGCCGATATCCTTCAGGAAAAAAAATTATACGCGTCAGCTTCACAAGGGATCAATCAATCACCGCAATTATTTGACTCTGCGCACTTTCAATATGACACTTTTGATCGGCCGACCAAACTCGATATCACGTACTGAAAAGTGACATCTATCAATATCAGAATTTCAGACGATGACACTTTTCTCTACAATACTGGCAAGATGATAGAAAAGAGATAGATTAGACTTATCACTATGGTTACTGTTTTGAGAGCTCGGAAGCCATTCGCCCTGTATTTGACCACTAATTACGTGCCTATTTGCTGTGTTTTGCTAAACATTATTATCCATGTCACGTTTCCAAGTTCAATTGTTGAAGTAAAACACAGCAAATACACAGCAAAACACAGCAAATAGGCACGTAATTAGTGTGTTTTGCTAAACATTAGTATCCATGTCACGTTTCCAAGTTCAATTGTTGAAGTAAAAAATAAACTTGTATTTTAAGCTACTTCTATTTTGCTATTTTGAACAATAAGAAATATTAGTTAACTTTGTGCTCCGTCTCCCTCTTTAAAATCATGTGACAATGTTTTATATTCTATTTTATTATGTTTAGCCGGTTCATATAGTCTAACGAAAACGTATGTTCAGTATAGATAAAAACTATATCCATCTTTTCTGCTTTTAAAAAGCAATTCACAACCCAAAACTGTGCAATTAAACTGCAGTCTATCCGTTTGCTGTGGACATTTGTCGACAAGATCTCATTCGTAATGCCAAAAGAAAGAAATTAATGCCCCTGTGAGATACAACGTCTAAGGTGACGGCAGAGTGCAGCAGACTGCAGGAACATTGGCGTTTAACTCGGCAGTGTTACGTCGCCAGTATTGATAACGTTTCTTAAAGCGATTATCGTCCTTATCGGCTTTGCGTTGCTGTTCCATATTCAATTCTTCTCAAACAAGACGTAACATTTCAAATGGTTATGAGATGATCTCTAATTTTGTTTCTGAGGTTATTGCCGGACTCATTAGGCTACCGGCGCATCAACGGTTTCGCAGAATGTATTATGATGATGATGAAAGACAGAGAATAAGGCGGGGCAGCTACTGCGGCTGATCAAGAGATATAGGTTTTGTATTTAATGCATCCTTCACAAACAGAATATAAGCTTAAGATTTTCTTTCGTTTTGAGAATTGTTTTCGCAGAGCAAAAGTTATTTAACGATGATGTAGAACAGTGAGGCTATTGTATATTTTATAGAGCATCCATTATCACGGGAGATATTTTTCTAAACCTTAACAGCATTTAAACGTGGTTAAGCCTGCGTTGGTGCGAACAAGGTCCACATATATAATTATGTAACAGGGGACCATCTATTCTCTAAAATTAAAAATCTGGTTCAATATTCCCTGTATTTTATTGCAAATTTAAAAACATCATTTGGTCATTTACTCTTAACTCACACGTTTTGTTAGGGCCTATTGCTGTTTGGTGTAACTTGTTTTGTGAACAGTTTGTAAATGGTTAAATGGTTTTAAATCAATAGGTTTGTATCTAGAGGTAAAGCATAGAACAAATAAATATTTACGAGTAATATATTTTTGAGTAAGCAAACATGAATAAAGTGTACCAGAAGTGTTAGTTAAAGTTGTGCAATTGGTCTCTAGCTACCATCGCATTGTTTCCTCGGCTGTGACAAGAAACTTTACCCATCACTGTCTCTCTCCACCCAGGTGTATAAATCGGTGACATAATCTCATGGGTAACCTTGCGATGGACTGGTATCCCATCCAGGGTGACGTAGCATCACTACTACGGTGAATTGCTACATACCACAGAAACCGACTAAACCGGATTAAGCTCCTGCTATGTCGGTCACGTGTGGGTCGTGTAGGTAACCTGTGGCTCGTGTACGACTTAGTAATTACCTAGATTTCTTTAAAATACTCCCCTTGAAACATGTAATTTAGTCAAGGCGGAATGGTTTTCAGATCTTATAATCATAATATAGTTATTTTTCAGCTATCGGTAGAAATGCAAATGACTTGCACAAAAGATTGAAAGGACACTAAAAACCACAATATATTGTTACGCTGATTTCCGTAACAACAAAAAAATTCAAAGTTATCTGACTAATAAACTCTTGGTCTTCGGCCCGGCGTAGCTTGATTAAAAATATTAAACAAACAGCGGTGATAAACATTTTAAAAACATGCATTTTATGAACTCAACGTTTCGTATGCTAGTCAACATACATTTTCAAAAGTATAACCGTTAAAATATGGGAAGCTATTTATACTGTATCAGTGGGGTCTGGAACCTAGACAGAAAAAAAAAAGACATCTGCAGTGGAAATTTAAGACGTTCCTAAGTCTTCTAACGGAAACTGTCTGTAAATGAAAAATGAAATAAAAAACCTATACTAATAAAGTAACAGCTTTTCGCTGCTGGCATTCAATGCTGGGTGCAAATCCTGAATAAATAAGGTCTCTTTAACCTTAAACTTAAAACTTAAACTTAAACTTAAACTTTTAACTTTAAACTTCGCAAGACTCTGCGAATTTCTAGTCCTTTCAAGAATTAGATCAAAATATTCAAACATTATTCAGTCGTATTCTGTAATTTTCAGCCTGTCTGCCATCGCCTTGAGAATTTTGCCTTGTGCTTCCACAGTGGCCTGTAGTTTGAGGATGGTTTCCTCTTGTCTTTCCTGCCTCATCTTCTCATGGCCGTACCAGTCCTCCTCTGAGTTGGCCGTTCCAGATCTGAAATTGAGAAGCTTGTCCATGAAATCTTGATCGGTGAGATCACTTCCAGCAAGGGCAAACCTGTGAGATTAAAAGAGGTGTTAAGGAGCGATGTCACTCACTGCAGGGATTTTATGTTTTCACGTTAAAGTGCGGCCCAAGATTGAAACTAAGTACCTCGTCTGATCTAGAACACGCCGGAAAACGATAATATCACATTGGTTCTCGTAGGGAGAGAAAATAGTAGTCAATACTTTTAAGCGATGTTTTTGCGACACAGGCAACATTTTGTCAAGTGTCAATCCATTAACATCCTAGCCACCAGCAGTCAAAAGACACGTATCGATAGTTTCGGTGCATTGTCAATCCTTGTTCAACTGATCATAACGAGTTCAACATCGTGATCTAACGTCTGTCAACGTTGTTAAATTCAAACATGTTGAACACTGGTTTGGCGATGCTGTTGAATGATCTTGAAACGTTAAACATTTGTTCTTAGGTGACTAAACAACAATGGTGAATTTATTTGGCCACGTCGTTTAACATCGGTCAACAAGAATTCAACAGGTTTACATCATTTCACACAAAACTGGACCATTATTTTGTGATCTATTTTTGGGGCCAGGAATGAAAAAAAGCTGAGTTATTGCGTGATTGACGAAATTATGATAAAATTTACTATAACTATTACTATAACTATTACTATAACTATAACTATAACTATAACTATAACTATAACTATAACTATAACTATTACTATTACTATTACTATTACTATTACTATTACTATTACTATTACTATTACTATTACTATTACTATTACTATTACTATTACTATTACTATTACTATTACTATTACTATTACTATTACTATTACTATTACTATTACTATTACTATTGCTATTACTATTACTATTACTATTGAACTTCTAATAACGAAAGATTTAGATATACATTTAAGAATAAATATCAGCGATATAAAAACATGACGTTTCGGCGACGACATGTCACCATTATCAAATGTAAAATTATTTGTGAAGTCGAAAGTGTGAAAATAAATAAATAAAAGATGCGAAGATGAACGAAAGAATGTGGCTTAATTAACTAAACAGTTTCGCTGGTATGGAGTCTTTTTGAGTGTTAAGAGACGGACTCTTTTTCCTTATCAATAGCATCTCATAAATAAGGCACTCAAACTTTCCGCGGCATTTCTTTAGGATGGTAAATTGCTCTTGAAGATTGTACGGTCTTTGGTTATGTTCGTACTTAAGGTGTTTGCCGATGGCAGAATATTTGTGTTCCTCAATGCGAAGGTGGAGGTGACGGCACGTGTAGCCTATATAATTCGCATCGCACGAATTACATTTAAATTCATACACAACGCTTTGTTGGTTAACTAGTGAGGGCTTTGTTTCCGTGACTTTCAAATCTTCAGAGATTTTCCTACTTGTGAAAACTGGTTGTAATACACGATCGATTTTCTTTCCAAGGTCGCTTAGCTGTCTGCGAACGGAGTCGGCGGATTTCTGGTCTTTAAACGGCAGGGTAATGTATATAGGACTTTCGATTGGATCAGTTCGGTTTTGGTTCTGGTCTTGGGAAGCGTGGAATCTCTTGAAAGTAGAATCAATAAGTTTCTCAGGATACTTCAGTTTCCGGAACATTGTTTTAAGATGCTGACATTCATTTGAGAAGAGGTCCGGCGTAGATGACAGGCGCTTGGCGCGATCAAGCATAGTTCTTATTAGTGATCGTTTATATCTATTGTCAACATGGCTCTGATAATGTAGTAGAAGGCCTTTGTTGGTCTTTTTCCTGTAGACACAGGTGTTAAGGTGGTTATCGGTCTTGGTGATAACCATGCCTACGAATTTGAATGTAATTCGTGCGATGCGAATTATATAGGCTACACGTGCCGTCACCTCCACCTTCGCATTAGGGATGTCCGATTTAGTGGTAGTGGTTTGCCATGTGCCAGATTCTTAATAGATCGAGAACAATGGTCATGTTAACTTACTAACGCCGGTGCGTTATCGTTTATTGAATTTACTGTTGTTTTCCCAAAAAATCCTAACCCGATAAACAATGTTTGAGAAATACAGAAAGATTATTTTTTTTGGTCGCGTAGCCAGAAAATTTCATGAGGTACGGAACAGAATAGAAAGAAGAGCAAATAGACGACATAGGCGGATTCGGATTTCAGTAGAGCATGCTATTGGACGACTAAAAGTTTATCGCTCCTCTTCCTCAACTTTTCGTCATAGAAGGCCATTTCTCCCAGTTGTTGTTGCCACTTGTGCTTATCTGACAAATAGGAAACAAACACTACTGAGATGATTTTAATCGGGTGCAAGGGAAACCGATCTCCAAAATTAATAAAAACAACAGTAGTGATCGTCCAGGAAAACGTAGTGATAGTGCCGCTCTCTCTGTCACGCAAGCGCTCGCTCGAGCCCGCCAACGTGAAAAAAAAAACCCGAGATGTTGCGCACCTAAAATGACTGAACTGTATTAATTTCATTGTATCCAGGTTGTGTTTATTGATAATAAAGTAAATGGCAAATATCATTGCATGTAGTACCATTATCAATAAGTAAACTAATCTTCCCGTCAAAACCAATTTAAACCGACCTTCAATATTCGAGTCATCATTCGCTTCATATATCGAAGGTCACATGCAGTCTATAAATTGTTGTAGGAATTAAATCGAAATTGCAAAATATGGGTTGGGTGCACGCTTTATCATCCAGCAGAAAAGCTGAAGGGAAAAGCGGGTGTTTTTCTTTCGGAACCTTTACGCGAAGAGTTTGATATGTTTTGGGTTGATTTAGACCCCTGAACAAGCAACTGAAATTATTGCAATGGCCAAGACTCTTCGAAAACTCTGTTTATAGAAGCCAGTGTGTTGACTTTTGGATTGATTCAAATTATTTTATTTTATCATTCGAATTGACAAATGATTTCGTTATACAAGACGTTCGTCTAATTGGAGAAAAACCTGAATTGCATGTAAGGTGAATCGTGTATTTTTTAGCTAAAGCCCGAAAAGAGTACTCTCCTCGTTTGTAATTGTAGAGTTAAACACGATAATCGAGAATTTAAAATTCACTTGTCAGAAAACAATAGTCCCGCATGTTGTGCCAAAGTGGCTGATATGAGCTAAATCGGACATCTCTATTGAGGAACACAAATATTCTGCCATCGGCAAACACCTTAAGTACGAACATAACCAAAGACCGTACAATCTTCATGAGCAATTTACCATCCTAAAGAAATGCCGCGGAAAGTTTGAGTGCCTTATTTATGAGATGCTATTGATAAGGAAAAAGAGTCCGTCTCTTAACACTCAAAAAGACTCCATACCAGCGAAACTGTTTAGTTAATTAAGCCACATTCTTTCGTTCATCTTCGCATCTTTTATTTATTTATTTTCACACTTTCGACTTCACAAATAATTTTACATTTGATAATGGTGACATGTCGTCGCCGAAACGTCATGTTTTTATATCGCTGATATTTATTCTTAAATGTATTACTATTGACGCATGTTTTTTGGTTAAAGTAATCCGTGGCATACTTGAAGTGAAGCAGACTAAAAAGAGGATATCAACTTACATTAACGAAACCAATTGATAACTCAATTATACCTTTCTTCATTATTTTTATCTCAGAAAAGAAAACGTAGCTGAATTACAAATTGCAACAATTAACCTAAAAGAAATCCTTTTTACCTCGGAAGTTTGAAACAAAACATTACCACCCCTAGAAATTTCGTACAGCATGTGTGAAGCGAACTGCTTATTCAAAATAGTAGCTACCCAACAGATAGTTACCAAGAATTATCGCGTGATGCTCTCGTGTTTGGAGTTGATTCAGAGATTGTGCGAAAAAAATTGTATTACCGTGAAGGAAACAAACTAACCCCTTCAGAATGCTAGAGAAATCGCAAGCACAGAAGAAGCTATAGAACGGCCATGACAAACCCAAGCCAAATTAATTTAATTCCTAAAATGAAAAGGATTCGAGCAAGGGTAAAACCCAGTCACGGAAAAAGCCAGCAGAGAGACAAAGGCCAACAAGAGAAAGAACACAGGCATTCATGTCCGACTAATAATACATATATTATACCAATGTATTAATGTTAACCATCTTAGTTACTGTTTAATTTGACTGTTTAACAAGTTCATCGAGGCGCTTCCATTATTATTGTCAGCTGTTTTTGCTGTTACCCGTTCTAGTTGCATGACTTGTATTATAATATTATAAGTTTTACTGTCATTGTTGTAAATGTATATTTTTAGCGGAGCTTTCCGGCCGACGGCCCGTGAGGAGCCCCATACTCATAGAGCCCATGCCCGTCATTTTTCATGGTCATGCGGAATGTTTCGCGGGCGGCGTCTGTTACATGTGTGTCCGAGCGTCGCGCAAGGCTAGCTCACAGGCGCGTATGACGTCGCAAAACATGCGCGAATGACGCCACACAACATCCGGGATTTTAGCAATTTTGAAACCAAAGCGAGGCTTTGTTTTTCGCGCGGCTACACAGCCAAATGTCGCGTCAGCTGTACGCTCAGCACTCTTGTTTAGTTTGGTTAACAGTTGAGTTTAGCCGAGAAAACCATTTGCAAACTTGTTTTTCCCGGCATTTATCCGCGGTTTGCTACTCAAGACAGGTTTCACATTTCTCAAACAGTGGCCAAGAACGCATTTGAGGCTGCGTAACTCTGCAAGTCGAGCGTTTTGGGGGGAATATAGAGCTAAGTGCTTATTTTTAAACCTGATTTCGTCTTAAATTGAAGCTAGTAGATTGTCGAAGCATTTGTTTACAGCTAAACTCTTTACTATTTCCATTTTTTCCATTTTATTTATTTTGCCATTAACCACATTAACCACTATATTCTTGCTTGCGTGTTTCGGACACTCTAGTCGCGAATTCTATTTCTGATACTTTGTTTTTTTTCTTTTTAGAAACAACTTAACTCTTATTTATATAAAGCACACGTGGTAGATTATATCACATACGGTACGACAACTATACTAAAGTGACAATAACTATACCAAGTAATTATGCTAATCACTGGTGACTTAAAATAGCCATGTTACTACGGTTTGGTTTTATTTTGTAAACGCTACGCTACGGGCATCTTTTTATTATTACGGACACTTCACTTGGCCTGGAAGAAACCTAATTTCATATATTAACTCCACCTCTTATAACTGAACCAGACACCGTCATAAAATACGGACATTTGGATCCGTACCTGTGGTGTCCATACTATGGAAGTTCGACTGTGTTCACAAACCAAAGAGTTCTTTGCATGTAACCTGGGACTGAAACCATTTTGCAGCAGAGCAAATCTGTCATAAAGTAGTAAGAGACGACTTATTTTAAACCGGATCACGGTGTTTTCATTAAGGTACTATATAACTATCATACTAAGTAAGTAAAACGGCGTAGCTAATTACTACCTCAGTTTAAATTTATTACAATTACAATACACAGCTCATGTAACGACCGCTACGTACTCACCTTTTAAAGAATGTATTACGGTTTGGTTTAATTTCATAAACGCTTGTGTGAACGCGTCGTAAAATAAACTTTGGGTAGCTTTTCATAAAGCTCTCAACCAAAAGCGTTTGATTTATTAACGCTCGTAAAGACGCTGTTCTCTGAATTGACTCGATGTCTCCAACGGCCAAACCGACCTATAAAAGAGGCGGAAATAGACTTGAATAATAATGGTGATAAGTCACTTACATATATTTCTACCTTGGCTGCTTAAATAAGGTTTTTGGGTAGCTTCTTGGTGTTGCGGATGGTGTGATCACCAAATGACGTAAAACAAAAGATTCAAAAGACACTGAACAATACCCACACCACAACACAAAAGCTAACCAACAATGACTTCCGCAACACCAAGAAACACCCGGTTTTTGGCACAACGCAAAACTTAGAGTTATAAATATGTATATGGGACAATTAATTGAAACAGCGGGACGTGTGTTGCGCATGGAATTCACTGCGCATGCAAAAATGTGACACTACGTCATGTATCGAACCCGGGCTATAAGGAACGAATCTAAAAACAAACGTTCGGTTGCCATTTCGTTAACTGTAATGATTTTTTGATGGTTGATGACTCCTTTTTAAACAGATATTTTTGCTACATATTCTCTATTCTCTATATATTTCTGCATCAGTCAATTCCAGCAGTTCCCTTATCTTTCTCCAAAACGCTCTCAATTAAATTATTTCAAATCAGTACACTTAAACACAACTATATCAACTACAAGTTCCGTGGGCATTTTTGAAAATGGACGTTTTGAGTTAAAAAGAAATGACAATATGTAAAAATAGCAACGACATCACCATGTTGCTATATGGTAACTCCGATTTCGATAAAACGCACTTCATTTTGAACTTCAGTCTAAATCTTGCAAAAGAGCAACACTCGACCTTCCTGGTTTTCAGTCTTGCTACATCGTTGTATTTCATGTTCAAACTGGACAATTATCGGCAAAACCGATCGAGCCACGTCAAATGGGTGTCCATAAAGAAGGTTTGACTGTAACAGTACACAGCAGAGGAAGCAATGTTTGAAATTCAGTCCTTTCTTTGGGCAAAAATGAAAAATTTATGTGTTGTATTTTTAATTTTCTTATTTTTGTATCTACGTGCCACGAATTTGAAAATGATGAGTGAGTCATCGAAACGTCATTCGAAACTACTATCGCTAATTTTTATTCTTAATAATTCCGTCACTTTATGCTACTTATAACGTCGTATATCGTTTCCATAGTAACCAAGTCTTCAAGACTTTGCCAAACATGTCTTGGAGACAACTGAACAGCTACTGAAGATGGCGTGTGCTAACAATAATGCTCTTGAAAAAGTCGAAAAACCCCCTCCTTTCTTTGCGCGTCCGAGAGTTAACACCGTTTTCTGAGGAAATATATCTTGTGTCCAGAAAACGACGCACTCTAGAACCAACGAATGATTCAACAAACAACTAAATATCTGCATATCTAAGTATGTGCATCAGAAAGAACATCACATTGAATTTCAATTTGACAAGAGCGAGACCTCATTATACATACCAACAAGTTGACTAGCACGACAGAAACCATCAAAACGAACGTGAAGAACAAACCCATGGTGAGGCCAGGCAAAGGGACATACAAAACATCTGTCCCTGGTATAGTGGCGTTATTTACGATCTTCTCCACCAAGAAATCAGTGAAATCCAGTTCTCCAACCATCATAACGTGAATCTTTCCCAGAGAAAACAAAAAGCTTGAGAAAGTACCCTAGGAGGAAACAGATGAGTACAAGCATTAAATTACAGATGGAGAATCATTCAATAATGAATATTTACTGGAAATAGCTGAGAGCCAGTGAAGTGCTGCGATGTTACTCATCAAATAGTGACATTACACATAATGATTGTCGATAGGCTCTGTGATGATTACTGTTTTTTTTTTTGTATATATTTTTCCCAAAAATGTAAGTGGATTGTTTGAATAATAAGCATGAATTTGTGTTAAATAGAAATATAGTATTAAATAGTACAGAATTCGTCGTTTTACATTGCTTAGCTTGTAATGTTTTATACCCCCGGGCATACGACGAGAACAGGATAGCTCCGCATAGTCATAGTCCAATGCAGACATCCTTAGGGCTTTTCACGCAATCTTTCCTCCCTCGTGCTACATAGTGGGAAATTTGACGCGAAATTAGACGAGGCCCGGACGGGGCGATTGACTTCAACAAAAAACATTGGTCAGCGGTCGCAAGCTAAAGGATTTCGTAATCCATATTTTCCGGAAGTTTCCATAACTACTTCCAGCGATTGATAAAATTGTGTTTGACATGATAACTCTGCGTAATAAGTAAACAGCTTTGGTTACCTCTAGGGTGCCACGCTATATAGCGAAAAACCAACTGTATTACCGCGCGCTGAAATAGCGCATTTAATGTCGTCAAATTGCGTCAGCAAAGTACTAATTAAAGTTCAAAAATGAAAACAATTCAAATTTGACAAGTTAAAAAAAGAACGAAATGTCACTCAAAAATTGCTCAAACGCAAAGTGTCACACTCTGGACGTGTGTGGTTGCTCTTTATAAGGTTTTTTTATCTTTCAACCATGCAATTGCAGACTATGATCGCGAGATTAATTCGCAATTTTGGCGCGTGTTTATACAGTTGTTTTTACAGTTGCTAATACAGTTGTTCAAAACCAATCATCGTTTTCTCTCAAAATGACACTTACTCGCCATATGATCGCGAGATTAATTCGCAATTTTAGCGCGCGCTAATACAGTTGTTTTTACAGTTGCTAATACAGCTGTTCAAAACCAATCATCGTTTTCTCTCAAAATGACCATTTTACTCGCTATATGATGGCGAGATTAATTCGCTATTTTAGCGCGTGCTAATACAGTTGATTTTACAGTTACTAATACAGTTGTACATGTTCACACCTATCCTGACCACGCAGAATTCTACAACTACTGCCGCTGATGATACATACTGCATCCTCACTCAAAATCATAGTCCACGAAAAAGTCCACGAAAAAGTCCACGAAATCCTCAAAACGATCTGTTGCGCCGTATATAAAGCGCCCAGACCTCACTCGGCCAAATGAAACACAGGGAGCCTGTCACGATTAGTGTGCTGCTCACCTAAGGGCTCGCAGCAATGGCCCTTATCGTAGATGAGTACGCCACGCCAACATATCAGCGGTTTCTCGCTTGCTTGACCCTATAGCCTCGTTTTGATGTTTACGAGAACCTCTGACGACGATGAGCGCAAACATCAAAACGAGACTATAGGGTCAAGAAAGCGAGAAACCGCTGATATGTTGGCGTGGCGTACTCATCTACGATAAGGGCCATTATTTCTCGTGTACAACTACCCCTCGTAAGTGACCACTTTTCTCATTGCAATACTGAAGGCATAACATTCCTACCCCAGGACCTCCCCACCCTCCTTGACCGTGACACAAATGACGAACTGGGTCTACTGCATACAATATTAGCATGCGTCGCAAACTACGAAGTCGCATGCAAATTGAACGGAAAGTCACGAGGAAAAGTTATATCTAAATCGGCTCTTAGAGTAAATATTAAACATATTCTCAATTATCTCATTGGCTAAAGGCACAGCTAATTATTCACGCTAGCATCGAATACTGGAAAACAACAAAAAGAGACAGTTGGATTTATGATGTGACGTTATATCTGAGACATGCAGTCAGATTTGTACATGCATTGGGAAAGGAATCAATATAAGATTCAGCAACCGCGGATTTAGCTTTCGCATGATAGTGACTCACAATTCAGTCAAGCTCAGTCTTAGCCTATTTGGGAGAACACAAACCTCAAACTACCATTACTACAATGTTAATTGTCATCAGTCAGACATGAAGAAAACAGAAAATTTGCACTAATAAAAAAAAAACAAAGTAATTATTATTTAAGATCTATTTACAAACAAATTGGCATTAGGGTGCGCGAAAAGGAAATCTCTCCATCTTACGTACCTGGTGTTTGAGTAGAACATAAAATACCAACGAATATCCTATCAAGGCAATAATGAAGGTGCATATCACTTTGACAAAAGTGAAGAGAACCTCGACGTACATTGTCACATACAAGCCAAGTCCACCAAAATGGCGAAAATACAACGTCAAATTTATGTAACACAGAAGTAAGCCAACTATTCCGGCAATCCATTGCGTTTTTATGCTGTAGAGGTCTTCGTTCCCAAGTGCATGAGGAAGGATGAAGACACATACCGTCCCATACATCACCAACTCAAGCACGTTTGTGGGATCCATAACGTACGCCAAACGCATCCACACAAGTTGAATTACTTCCTTTATGAATTGAGAGATCAAGAAGGCAAATATTATAACTGGTGCTACCTTCTCGAAGTTCGATTTCTGATTTATTTGTTCACTCTTTGTGTCGGATAACAGTGTACTTCTGTCTCTTGCCTTAACAATGAAACACGAGAACAAAATGACAAAAATTGCAAATACAAGGGTGTTGAAGATGGTAATGAACTTTCCGAGCATCATCCACTTGAATCGAAGTAATACTTGCGTAACAACATGATTTAGCAGCTTTTCGCGCTTGTATTTGGCCATGATAGCTGGGGCGAAGAAGAAAGCACAATCTAAATTTACGTCTGGATCCAGAAGCTTCATATTGAACTTGATGGAATAGTCTTCATGCGACGGAGGCAGGGAACTGTAAGTGATACACTGATCAAGAGCAACTTCTGCGACGTCCGGTAGCTTTTCTATTAACTTCAGCATTGGACGGTTTCCACACTCCGTGCCAAAAAGTACTTCTTCCCACCTAAATGGATAAGATTCATTTTAGTTTTACACTCTGAGACTGATCATAACGCAATCTAACACAATAATAAAGACGGCAACTTTCAATGCCTCATTCTAACCTTGAAACAATTCTAACTTGCTCTAACATACGTGCAAAGAATGGGCTCATTATTAAAAGGAAAACTTCGGAGCGGGCTCCCCATCTTTCAACTCGTCCAGGTAATGTTTCTTTCAAGGAAACGGTTGCGGATGGGGCGTAAAATGGACAAAATTATTTTAAAGATTTTCCAGAGACTTTTTCAAGTGCTTGCTGTCGTCTTTATCCCTCAGACACCGTTTGGTGAAAGTTTGTTGCTATGGTTATGATATGCGATGCCATTGGTAGCATAAGGTCAAGCCATTTTTGAATAAGAATACTTTTTTTCTAGCCTTTCAGTAGCAAAGTGTTAAAATGAATCATATTTTGCAAGTATGGCACGAAAAAAAAAATCGATTTTCATAAAATTTGGAATAAAATCCAATATAGTGCCATTTTGGACGACGTCAAAACGTCCCCAGCATTACCATTACCCATAATATTAACCTTATAGCGCACCATATGCTATCTATAAAAGTTAAACTCTTTTTTCAAAAAAATGTAACACGGGGATGTAAGTTTGTTTGTGTCCGAAGCTAAAAGCAGGGGGGCACCGTCAGCGTAGAAATATAAGCCGCTCTTGTGAAAAGATACCGATGTTACTGTAGGTTATTTAATGCCTAACAATCAGCCGGTTGGCGTTAACTCGAACCCCATTCTATTCGATATGACTAATCAACCGTCGTTGTAGGGCATGACCACTGAACCCTCTGAAACCCTACCTGTGATGCTTTACGAGTGTCTTTGCCACATCTCCTGCTTCCCATTCAATAGCAACATCTAAGCAAGTCATGTCCCTGTTGTTTCTGGCTGTGACGTCAGCGCCTTCATCCAACAGGTACTGGAGTACATCAGCACTATTGTACCTACAGGCGAGGTGAAGTGGAGTGTTTTGATCGAGGTCTTTCTTTTCCAATGTACTCGGCAAAAGCCAATCCGTTAAAACCTGGACTGTTTTTAATGAACCTGCCTTGACCGCCAAATGAAGAGCCGTGCAATTGTTTCTATCTGTTACTGTGACGTCAGCGCCCTTTGAAATCAGGAGCTCACAAATTTTTCTGGAATGACACATTTTAAAATGATAAATCCACGCATAATGACAGTCCTGCCAATCGTCGGTTTAGATGGTACCCATTTACACACACCCATAGGAGGGTAGAAAATGTGGGGTGTTATATTTTGGTTTAGGAAACAAATCATAGCAGATCTAGAAAATATCTCTCACCACCGTACTACCGTGATGCAATGCATCATGCAGCATTATGCAATAAACCATGCAAATCATAGTGCGGAATAGACTATTCTTATCATTACTTACGTGTGTTTATTGCTGGCAGCCAAATGAAGAGCAGTCATTCCACTGTCGTCTCCTAAACTCAAAATGGATGCGAAGGCTCGGTATTTAGAGAGTGCAAGTACACAATCCAGTGATCCAGTTTCGGCCGCAATGTGAAGAGGTCCCTTCGCCCTTATATCACGTCCTTCTATACAAACACTATTTTCCAAAAAAATTTCCAAAACCTTGAATAGAAATTAAGAGAATTGATGTCAGGTTAACTTACATAATATACATAGGGTTTAATTAACAGGAAGATAGTAAGAGAAATTTTTTCATATGAAAAATGTGTGCACGTTCGATTCTAACTTACGAGTTGTATCAAATGGGAAATTAAGCGTGTTTGGATACTCTAAGTGTTTTAAGACTCTCGCATTAAACCGTTCATTTTTTCTAGCAGTCCTTCTCAGTTAATATTGGTGAATATTTACCGAGACGAATATTCGCCTTCGGCTAATAATTGTTAAATACCTCACTAGTCTCCAGTTCACATGCCAGGTGAAGCACGGTCTTCAAATCTTTGTCCTTCATTTGTACTAGAACTCTATCGTTGTCCAATTCAAGCAATGCTTTCACCATTTCGGGCTTTCTATACATTATAGCCAAATGAAGAGCACTGTTTAATGAATAATCTGTTGCTTTAAGGTCAGCTCCGCGGTCAACCAACCGCTTGATGGCTTGGACTGATCCATGCGTCACCGCTATAAGAAGAGGCGTCATCTCCAACGCATCCTTTGCTTCTGGGTCAGCCCCAGACTCTACCAGAATGTCTACTATTCGGTCGTGATTGAACGCTGCAGCACTGGAAACAAGTTGGACAATTATAAAGTTTCTGGGCGATAAGAAGGTTTCTGGTTGAACTAAAATAGTGCTCACAATAACTTTCATAGTTCATGACATGACGATGTGATACAGATTTACATGCTGGTATGTTCTGCAAGTTGCAGGTATAACCATAGGCGTACGGGCAATTTTTTTCCAGGGGGGGGCGGTGAACAATTTGCCCAAAAAATTCTTGCAAGTTGCCGAAATTTTTATGAAACAGTCGCAAAGAAATGAGGGTCGTACGATGCACTAACATAGGCCTACATATGAAGTGAAAATATTCCTACATATGAATTTATCATATGAGCTCATAAAACACGTCAAAAGAAATAGCTGTCTCTGCCATTTCGACGGCCGAAAATACCAGTGATAAGATCCATGTCATTGTTGACTAGACTACAGAGTTGGCATATACCCTTTCAATGTTAATAAGTGTAATGTTAGTCTTACTGACATAAGTTTTCAATCTGCGCAACGCACTGAATGATCGTTCTGCAGAACACGATGTAGCAGGTATCACTGCAAGGATATGTACCACATTAGAAAACTCTGAAACATATCAAATAGATCACTCTCGTGCATTGTCTCCAGCATTTCTGAAACAGTCATGCAGCCTAATCCGCGCACACGACGAAAACTCGTGTACATTTTCTGCTCGGCTTCCAGAGTCTTATACCTGCCAAGTCTCACGCCTCCGAGCCCAAAACTCTGATCTCACGCCAACTCACGCCTTTTGAGCAATTTCTCAAGCCTATAAACTTACAGATTTGAGCTATCAGCCTTAACTGGTCGCATGATCCAGACGATCCAATTAACAATATAGTTACGTTCATGAAAATTTGACACTTTTTTATAGGTTTTTATCGTTCTGAACATGACGATCACAACTGGATGTTATTAAACGGAGGTCCATGGAAACTTCCGAATTCTTCGGAACATCTTCGGACATATTCGGTACAGATCGGGTTGTCTTCGGATTTGGTCGGTTTCACTGTGACAGATATTTCCCAAAACACAGAGTATTTCTTGGTCATTTCCGCTAAACCTGAGCTCAAGCTCGGACAGCACCTTGTCGATGGACGCATAGTAAGTGTTAATACGGTGGTGCGATTCCAGTGTCAGCTGCGTTTGTCTTTGCGCGTGTTCACCTACGAGGGCTTAATTCACGACTGGAAATACCCCACACCAGCTAGTGCAATGCAGACAGTGCCCAACAACCAAAAATGATATGATCCCCTTCACTAATAACCAGAAACTCATCACGTGCTAGGCAACCACTGTCTCGCGTGAATTTGACTGGCTTTACCACGCCGACTTCAGGTTAAAATAGTAAATATATATCTCTTCGAAAAACAAAAAAGCATGGAAACTTCTTTAAAAACTGGCTTTGCCCAAATTTCTCTTGCATGCTGCCCAAAAAATCTGAGTTGCCCAAAATTTGGGGGGGGGGGGGCTGCAGCCCCCCCAGCCCCCCCGGCCCGTACGCCTATGGGTATAACTAAATAAACGAATCATAACGGATTAAATGGTATAACCCTGGCACGTACAAGGCGGGGGGGGGGGGGGGGGGGTGTTGCCCCCCTCCCCTTATGGTTTTTCTTCGATATTTTCAAGACCATTTAAGATTAGCACATGCCGTTTTCAGTGGCTGTTCATTTATCCTTGGGACACATTTTGATAAAGTTTGGCGACAACAGGTTACTATGGTGACGAGATATGACGTCATATGTAACACGTGGTCAACCCATTGTTGAAGAAAAATGCGTGTTTTTCACCTTTTTTCAGCGAAAAAACATATCAAATGCTACCAAAAGCATCAAAATGTTTAACTGTATGTTATTTTGCAACTCTAGCAAACAATATTTACAATTTTTGCATTTTTCCGATAAATTTGAATTTTTAGTAAAATCCAAGATGGCGGCCATCTTGGCGACCATTTTGGATGACGTCACGGCTTCCCAGCAGCGCCTAACCCACAATATTTACCTTATCTTGTAGAGCACATCGCGGGCTATCTATTAGATATAAAATATTTCCGAAATATTGCAACATCGCAAAAAAAAAAAAAAAAACAAGGGGGGCTGCAACACCCCCCCCCCCCCCCTCCCTTGTACCACGGTTAGGGTATAAGTTTGCGTGTACGTCCGAGGGATAAGAGTCAGAAAGGAAAATACCCTAAAAGCAACACAGACGTATCCGCGGCATATCTCGTAGTCATACTGTCAAACTGCTCCTTAAAAATGGTAGTAAGCCATTATAATTATTCGACCTCGTTTCTTTACCACTACACAGTAAAGGCATTCTTTCTCATATTCCAATTCAAGAAAGTTACATCTTTCTAACTAACAAAAATATTTTCACAGCACAAAATTCAAGTTTCTTCATAACAGCAGATCCATACCTATTTTACCTGTGTAATGGTGTTCTCAGCTTTCCATCCCTGCTGTCAGTGACTGCACCATAGAGTATAAGAAGCTCAACCACAGACAGGTGACCCTGTTTGGCTGCTAAATGAAGTGGAGACGCAGATGCCACCAAGTTGACAGCTTTATGATCCGCGCCGTGGCGTAACAATAAGTCTGCCACTCTCTCGTGGCCTCCGTTGCAGGCGTAGTGAAGAGGAGTAAAACCTTCTGAGTTTTTTTCATTCAGAAATTCATGTAGGGTAGTAAGCCTTTTGGAAGCTATTTTATAACGAAGACAAATTATTAGCTAGACTTCCAGAAAGTTTCTTAAACGCGTTAGTTAATTTATATTTAACATGTCTAGAGAGTTCGGGACTGCTATATATACATGTAGGTAATATACTAGAGTGGAAGCTCTCTTAACGGATATTCTCGTAAGCGGACAGCTCTACTTTACTTCACAAAACCCCGTTTGAACTCCCATATAAACTCTGTATTGACACATTCCCGTGAGCGGCCGCGGACACTTTAGACGTTTCTTTTGTTTTGAAGCTCCCGTAAGCAAACACCCGAAAGGAAATCCGATTAGCCTCTTAATCATATTTTAATTAGTCAACTTCACATGCATCGCTGTTCGTCACAATAATTTTTTACAGTGTATTGATTACAGTGCCATATTTCAGTGTTTGTTTTGTCGTCATACACATCCGGTTACATTTCGAAACACCACTTGTATGCTAGTGACTGGAATAAAAGCGCCGTCCGCACGACAGTGTGCCAAGGCACTTATAATAACCCTATTCGGCCTGGGGGGGGGGGGGGGGGCACAAAGTGCCCGCGCTAACTTTCAACATTCATAACTTCCTTGATATGTATACAACCGCCATCAAACTTCGTGACTTTTCCTAAAATTTATCTGGCAACAATTTCGTATGACAATTTTTTGATCATGTGACTTAATGTTTCCATGGCAACAAGATTTTGACAGCCATGTTTTTTGAAAATTGCATATTTATACCTTTGAATGAAGAAAAACAATGTTTCTTGGTGTAACTTTTATATTTTTACGTCATTTAGCGTTTATTTATTGGTTTTAATTAATTTTGGGTGAATTTGGATGGTTTTTAAGAGGTTTTGAAAAAATTCAGAAATCCAAGATGGCGGATCCAAGATGGCGGCCGCATAACTAATTACCTAATAACTACGTCATATGACGTCATCGTTCCATTATGCGGACCGCAAAGGAGACAGTTTTGGACGTACCATGTACCCTCTAGGTTTCATTGTCATAGCTTTAATGTTCTTGAAGTTACGAAGGGGGGGGGGGGGCACAATGTGCCCCCCCCCCCCAGGCTCAGAAACTCAAAAAAAGCCCAGGCCGAATAGGGTTAAGTTTCGATTTAAGCCATGGCAGAGACATTTTAGTGTCGATCCCCATAAAAAATGTACTGGCAAGGAATTTCTTAGCCGTATCCGTCATATCAGGCTGCTCCTCCGTTTTTCCTTTCTTTGTTCCCCACTTTAAAAACTTGCTAACAGAAAGATACAGTACTCATAAACATTTGTAAACTGTATCACTGCATTTTATTGCGGCGAGACTGTTAATGTGGGTTGCAATTATGATTTGTTCAGTTTAATCACTAAGGTCACATGACTAATGCCCAGTTCAAACGTCGAACTTCACATGTGCCGAATCTAATGCAAATGAGCAAAAACAATAGATTTTGCTCATTTGCATTATATTCGGCACACGTGAAGTTCGACGTTTCAACCGGGGTTAAGGGCCAGCCTAGTACTGCAGTATACAGTACTGTATACAGTTATCGCCATTATCGCAGCATTGCGTAAGGCAGTAAAACAAAACAAAAATAGATTAATAGGGTGGTATTTTTCTTCTTTGCATTCCCAATGTTTATTGTTATAGCTGGGCAAGCTCCCGTAAGAGGTCATCTATCCCTTATACCTCTAGTGGCTGCTTATGAGAACCATTCTCGCAAGCGGCCATCTATCCCTTACATCTCTAGTGGCTGCTTATGAGAACCATTCTCGTAAGCGGTCATCTATCCCTTACACCTCTAGTGGCTGCTTACGAGAACCATTCTCGCAAGCGGTCATCTATCCCTTACATCTCTAGTGGCTGCTTATGAGAACCATTCTCGCAAGCGGTCATCTATCCCTTACATCTCTAGTGGCTGCTTATGAGAACCATTCTCGTAAGCGGTCATCTATCCCTTACATCTCTAGTGGCTGCTTATGAGAACCATTCTCGCAAGCGGCCATCTATCCCTTACATCTCTAGTGGCTGCTTATGAGAACCATTCTCGTAAGCGGCCATCTATCCCTTATATCTCTAGTGGCTGCTTATGAGAACCATTCTCGCAAGCGGCCATCTATCCCTTACATCTCTAGTGGATGGTTATAAGAACCATTCTCGTAAGCGGTCATCTATCCCTTACATCTCTAGTGGCTGCTTACGAGAACCATTCTCGCAAGCGGCCAGCTCCAGTTACGGACACCTTTTTCTTGTCCCGAGAGTGTCCGCTTACGAGAGCTTCCACTGCGTTACAAAAAATTTACTGAGCTTGTACCAGAGTCGCAATAGCTTAGTAGACAACGCCTCAGAATTGAATCCAGAGGTCGTCGGTTCAAGGCTCGCACGGTCAAAAATAAATAAAGTCATTTATTTTATTTTGTTTTATTTTATTTTATTTTATTAGGTAAATTTAGGGGCAGGACAGGGCAGAAAATAGAAAGGTCTAGGCCAAGGTCTAGGGGGGATAGAGGATGAGTAGGAGATTGGGGAAAAAAGGGAGAGAGTGCGGGGTAAAAAGGGAAGAGGTGGAGGACAAAAAGGAGTACAGAACAAGACATTAAGCGGGTATACTCGGGCAGGGTGGACAAGGGAATGGTGGGCAATGAAGGTAGGGTAGAAGGGTGACAGGTGAATGGTGGTTGCACATCTGACGGCAGGATTAACGATAGAGTTGGGTGGGTGATAAGAGTTGGCCAGAACAAAAGGGCGGGGATAAGAGCTTGCTCGCAGCCTAGGTGAGCCAGCACTGTAGACTAGAAAGTTTATCAAAGGTGTAATTTACTTTATTTTGAGCTATCCGTACCGTGGCAAGCCCTTTTACCGTGGAAGTTCCACGGGTCATGCTAGTATTGATTATATTGAAGATATAAGTGCTGCTATGTTGGAGAAACTACCTTAACACTAAGCCTAATTATAATTTTACCCGTGAACCCTCCTTCCTATCCATGACTTCGACTGTACCATAAATTATAAGGACATTGTCATAGGTTTCCAATAGCAGCGCCAAAACCCATAATGTGAATATAATGTTGTGGAGCAAATCACAGGCTATCTATTAATGTAGAATCTTATCAAAGTATAACACATTAAAAACCGTTTATCGGCTGTCTTTTGGAAGAGAAGCACTTTACGTCGCGGGTCGCGAGTCGCGAGTCGCCAGTCGCGAGTCGCGAGTGAAAGTCGGGTGCGGTTTCAGGTGATAAGTGCGGGTGCGGGTAAAAGTCGCGGGTAACAAATTATCAAAAAATAAAATAAAATACCAAAAATTAATAAAGAAAAAAATCACCAAAAAAATTACTTCTCCCAAAGCGGGGTTTCGAATTTTGTTTTCCACTAATAAAACTAGAAATTTGCTGTGGCATATAAGCCACAAAGTGATTCTTCACTATTGTTAACAGATCGAATTCCAATGTAAAAATTTTGTTTTTGTTTCTTTTTGTGTGCGTGGAGAGAGGAAAATCGGAAAACATATATAAATATATATATATATATATATATATATATATATATAGGATAAAGATGGTTGACCAAACCAATGACTCCCAGTAGAGAGGGTCTCCCAGGGGTTTCGGGGAACAAGGGAACATGACCAATTTCAAGGGGAACAGAGAAAAAAAGTCTTGGGGAACACGGGAACATTGAAACAGTTTTGCGGATCACGGGAACAAACATTGTCAAGATTGTGAAGGGGAATCTGACAAAAAACTGAAATAAACGACGTAAAATCACTTTTCTCACGTTTGTCCCGACATTGTCTCTTTTTAAAATCGATTTTGCGTCATCTGCTACTTTCTATTAATGCAACCAACAGTTTGCAGAGTATGGCAGAACTAGACGAGATCTCGTGCGTGCAGAGCCTTAGCCGCGTGCACCGCGTGCAATACGACCGAAAGTCCGAACTCACGCATGCATGGTTGATGATAAGACAATGAACAGTAGAAACCACAACTACAAACCAATGAGAGGTGCCGGATCTGTGACAAAGATCTGGATCAGTAGAAAAACTTGAATAAATGTAAAATAACACGGCAAACTGATCCGTACGGCCGAGAAAAGATTGACTCAAGAAAAATAAAGTAAAATAAAAGATATATATTTTGTGCCCGATATTTCGGTTTGAAACACAAACCTTCGACGGCGCTTAAAAAGAATAGCAATATTATAAAAGAGTTGATCTTCCTTAATCAAAGCAAGCATTAGAAAAAAGGTGAACACGATTTTGCCCGGCTGCTTTGAATATCTAAACCTTCTTTTTTTCGCCAACAAGTTAATTAATTTAGTATTAAACTTGACCTTTTCGATGTGTGTTCTAAAAAATAAAGCATATTTCAACTTAAATTGCTTATTTACCTCCCGTTGCTGCCTGTACAGAAGAAACGTGACAAACAACTGAAATCGCCCCACAATGCATTGCCAGCTTAGTGCTCTGCAGAACGCCTATTTTGAATGAAAAAGAAATCATTGTCATTTAGTCCATGTGAATCTAGTGTGTTAAGTCTATAGGCCCATTGGCCCTCCTTTTCTCGCAAATGTTCCTCACCATTCACCCGGTCAATAATCAATTGAATGCTCATGTCACTCAGTCCATTATGTCCCTCACCTCAGAAGTGTCGGTACAATAAGTTATCTTTTCCTTTCTCAGCCGGCCCTAACCTCTCGTGGCATCTGATCCTAGACTTGTGGTTGTTAAACCTCAGTCTAAACTTTGTAACTGTTGAGCCAACTTGCTGTAACGAACTTTCTTGCAAGTGATTAAGTAAACCACATTACTCGAGTTACAATAAAGGTTGTAATTAATCGTGTACTTTCTATCGTTCTGTGAGCTCATAAAATGGCTCTTCTCTTCCATGTGTTTACAGTCTTCACATCTGCTCGACGAACATTTCACTGTTCCTAAAGTAGAATCTGTAGGACCACGACTGTCCACCTTTGCGCGTACCAGATAGTCTCCAAGGTTCAAGGTTCTTAGGTTTTCTAAAAGCTACAAATGGAACACTCTTGATGGCGTTTTTGCATCATTACCAGCAATCCGAGACATTTTACTCCCGCGGTCCGCGTAGTCAGTGGTTTATTCAGGTTCTACTGTTCATGCGCCATAGCGTCAGATTTCATGTAAACATAGAGCGAAGTCGGAGATTCGCGGGTCATCGAGTTGATTACAAGGTATTAAATAGTCTTTCTACAGTGGATTTAGAAGGTCATTTGAAAGGAAGAAAATACAGTACTTACCGGCTTATAAGAACCCATTTTTCAAATTTAGCCTAAACGGGTTCTAATGTAAATGGTGCTTAGTGGAATGTTAGGCTACGCAGGTTCTTAAATAGGTTCTTATTTAATGAGAAATATATTATACACCTGTGAATGGTAGAAAGGTGGCATGTATATTAATTTAATGCCAAAACAGGCCTGGCCTTTAGACAGTATGTGACCATGACCCATTTTAGTAGATATTTTAATTCTCAATATCAGACTAAAAGTTGATTTAATGATATATATCTAATGAAATATATACATATATGTGGATATAATGTTTTTTCTTCTAAACACTATTTTCAAACATTATTTATACCAAATTTAGAAGTGTATACATGTTCAAGTTCACTACTTTTGAGTCATGTTTTTTTTTTTTTTGCATGAAGATTTTTTTAGGTTAATTTCTATAAGAACCTAAGAAAAAGTTCACTACTTTTGAGTCATGTTTTTTTGCATGAAGATTGTTTTAGGTTAATTTCTATAAGAACCTTTCTATAAGAACCTGTTTCAAATTTTAGGCTAAATAGGTTCTTATGTAAATGGGGTCTAAATTGATATTTTTAGGCTAACAGGTTCTTAAATTGCAGGTTCTTATAAGCGGGTAAGTACTGTATAAAAGCGGATCTAAAGTTTATCATGTCATGGGCTTTCTTTTCTAAATCGAGCAAAACAGACATTTTTTGACGATTCAGACTGGAATGAGCTCACAGTGAGACAAGTTTTGTTTTTTGTAATTGGCGCGATTTGGCGCTTGTAGGAGTCTGCAGATTGTTGAAACAGCGGTAAAAAGCGTGGAAATGCTAGGCTGCTAAGCTGAAGTAAATATGGTGACTTTTTGTGTGAAAACGATGGAATGGGGTCGTTCTTCGCGTCCTACAGGACATTCGCGAGCTCAGATAAAGGTTAGGTCTATTTTTGAAAAAGCCCTATTTTCAGTGTTGATTTGCGGCCTCCTATTTTATCATGGAAGGCTTTATTTAATGTATTTAAAGGATCGTAAACTGAAGAAAATTTTGAGGGGTCGGCACCGATGAAAGCATGAAACACACGGACAGCTCAAAGCTTGGAAGTCAAGGTAAGTAAAGGTATTTCGATGAAACTATAAGGGAAGTACAACCGAAGATCCTTGTTATTTTACCTCTATTTCGTGGCTCGAAGAATAAACGAAACGGTGAAAAAAACTTTCGCTTCGTAGTAGTTGCATATTATTTGTCAACCAGAGGTCGGCACGTAGAATCTAATTTATTTAAACTGCCAAAAAATAAGATTTTGTTTTAGATCCCATACATTTCTTTGTATCTTCGGGAAGCCATTTTGAAAGTTCTCTTTGATTGACGTACGGTATTCGTGACGCAATATGACTCGCATTGCTAGTAATGCTCAGTAATGCTATCCGATGACTCCACTATGGGATGCAGCTCCCTGATTATTTTTCTTATGTCTGGCAAGCCAGGATGGTATGTTACCACAAAAAGCGTTTTTGTGGAGCGTGAGTGGTTGGTGTTGTTAAGTGCTTCAGCTCTGGTCAAACTTCTTACTTTTAACATCAAAAACCCCACCAGGTCTTGAATTCTCTTATCAAAAAACAAGACTTTGAACAAATTCTACGTAATCGCATCGCCTGGGCATATGGGATACTTCTCTTACACGCACCCGGATGGCAAGAACTATAATGTAAATACTGATGGCTGTCTGTCGGCTTAATAAACACATCCGTCTCCAATATCTCCGACTCATTCAACACCTTGACGTCTACAAAGTCTATCTCATGGTGCTTCGACCATTTGTAAGTGAATTTTTTTTATTGTGTCATGCGCGTTATTAAGATACTCAATGAATTCTTTTAACCTCTCCTCTCCCTCTGTCCAAACAATAAAAATATCATCAATGTACCGCCACCAAATACGCGGTTTGACCTCCGCATTCTGAATTAAGCGTCTCTCCAGCCTATCCAAAAAAATGTTCGCGTGGCGCCATCCTAGTTCATAGGAACATAAATTATAAGAATAGGAACGAGGATGGCGCCATCGTATGCGAACATTATTATACACACGAGGGTTAATCGGTTCATATACTTACAATATTACAAGGAAATTTGCCGTTTGCTCACCTCAGCGACGTGAAACGGGAGTGAAAAAAATCCATCTGCCCACAGCTGCAAACCCCTCGGACCGAAAAAGCGCAGCGCGTAAATCGTCGTGACTTATGGGGCTTATGCCTATTTAAAGTCACGCCACATTTTTTTCCCGGAATTCGAGACATTTAAAATAGTTTTTTGGGTGGGATAAATGCGTTATCTCCGCAATTACTTTTCAGTTATTTGTTTTATCTCCGCAATTATCAGTAGCCATTGATTTAAATGCTTTTTGTCACTCTATTTAGTCTGTATGACAATTTCTCTCCTTCGTTCCTTTGTGCCAGAGGCGGTTGGACGCGGGCCAAAAGGTATCATGGGATGAATTTTCGTTTTGAGCAGCACTCGTTCAGTTTCAAATGAACCTTTGAGCTGTGAGGACCTCGAGGAAGTACTTAACAATTAGACCCGTAGCCCGAAAGGGCTACGGGTCAATAGCCCATGAGGCGAAGCCGAATGGGCTATTGACCCGTGGCCCTTGAGGGCGAAGGGTCTAATTGTTTTAGTATCACCCAACTAGTCGGACAGAAAAAGGCAATAATAATAAAAAGCAATTGCAAGTCGAAGAAATATTTATTTGGGAATAAAACGAAAAATAAAACCGGCGAATTTCGCTACTCGATGACTATTACTATTAGACCCCTAGTAGCGTAGCCAATCAAAATGCAGGATTTGCATTAGTCCACTAGTTGGGTGATACTAAAAACTTTTAGCCGCTATGGAAGCACAAATCGGCCTAAATTGAAGGTTATGCGATTACTCTTGTATATATACCATTTATTTTTACAACTGAATAACTTAAGGTATCATTCTACGCCGATCGAAAGACTTACTCGTGCACCGACTGCAAATTTGAGCCACAACAAGCACAAATCCGCCTTCATTGAAGTTGATAAGATTCCTCTTGTTACTTAGCAGGGTTTTAAGCCGGTTGATCGATCGAAAGACTCAATAAGCAAGGCTGCACGAGTAATTCCAACCGAGGAATATTTTGTAACGAAAGCTATAACACGGAATTACCAAGGTTGGTAGCCTCAGCAATCACATCAATGCATTTTTTGTATCTTTCTAATCCCTTTGCAATTTTTATAGTTTTTGTTTTTATAATATATATATCTAGTTTTAAGGTCCTTTTTGAAAACCATATCTTTTATGAAAAAGTTTCCTCAATAAAGATGATTATTATTATTATGATCGTTGCATTTATAGTCCTCTTGAGTTTTTAGAATGTTATAATTTTGAAATACACGAAGGTAATTTTGTTGTACTGTATGCTGGTAGAGCTGGATTTGTGTTGTTACGAAGTATAAATACACAAATAAATAATAAAACTGTAAAATCATGTAAAACAAATAATCAATGAAATCAATAATAAGTTTACAATTTACAATTAAAACAAATTTCGGTCCCATTGACCATTACAAATCTGACAACTGTTGACTTTTTTATATAATATCACAGATTATTCCTTGTTTAACTCTCTCCAAGCTAAGTTATTATTTTAGCCTTTCACCTGCTGGCTTACAGCCCCCCCCCCCCCCAATCTCCACCCTTGCCATCCTTGATAATCAAGGAATACTCAGAGGCATAGCTAGGGGGGTCCTGGGTTGCCCGTGACCCCCTTTCCCCCCCCCCCCCCCCCCCCCCTTTGAGAGATAATTTTAGTAAAACGCAGCGTGGATGTCGACATGACACTCTGGTAAGTACCCTGGGTGTGACACAGTGTGACACCCCCGTACTTGAATAATCCTAGCTACACCCCTGCATACTATAGTTAAATGGAATTGATCTGGAGCCCATGATATTATAATAGAAAACAATTAATATCAAAATAGTTAAAGCAATTCATAAGTGATAAAAAAAAACCTCCAACAAATATCCAGTGAGCTAAAATTTTCCCCAACTATGAAGGTTATTTGAGATTTTTTTGTGGGTGTGCCAGGATTTCCGAAGGTGACCAAACCGATTCGAAGACAACCCAATCTATTCCAAGGATGTCCCGAAGAATTCAGAAGTTTCCATGGACCTCAGTCCTCCGTTTAATAATATCCAGCTGTAATTATTATGTTCGGAATGATAAAACCTACAAAAAGTGCTAAATGTTCATTAGCATAACTATATTTTTAATTGGATCATGTGATCAGTTAAGGCTGATAGCTTAAATCTGTAAATCAGGAGTGAGAAATTGCGCCATAGGCGTGAACTGGTATGAGATGGAGTTTTGGACTTGCAGGCATGAGACTTGGCAGGTATGTTCTATGCCACCATGCAGAACTTAAGTATGTAATAAGTTTTCATTGTCAACTGAAGACAAAAGTAAGCAACCCGGGGCTGCTGTGCATTTCTAGCAGGCTACTGTTAAAGCACAATCCATCAAATATCAGTATAGACAATTATTATTTATCTTAGGAATCAACAAAGAAATATGTTTAACAGACTTATTAAATCATTGATGCATTTTGTCTATACAAGTTTATAACTTTATTTATATAACACCTTATTGATAATTATCTGCAAAGATAACAATACAGATGACAATACAGATAACAGATGACAGATAACAGATGACAATATGATGACAGATGACAGATGACAATATGGGGACATTTACTCAATGGCAATAATTCACAGTTCTCAACCCAATTGTGGGTCTCAAGAAGCTTTGGATTTTTGCTTAGAGCAGGGCTTTATAAGACATCATAATGACAGACCAAAACCCTCACTGTCATTCTTCAAGCCCCAATATATTGGGTCAAGGATTAAAAATGTTATTCTTGCTTGGCTGCTATTTTCAGGAAAAAGAGCAGACTGAAGGGCTCCACATTTTGCTGTTGAACCTAGAAAAAGAATAGACTTCATTAGGAAGCCACTCCATGAAAAGAAAACAATAACTAACATATAAGCCTTTAGTTATTAAGGTTATAAAAGCTCATATATAAATTGCAATGTTCAAATCTCATGATTAGAGTGTAGATTGCACAAGAATATGAATCAAATATCATGTTTTTCCTCAGAAGACAGAAACTTTGATCTCAAAAGGTCGAAGCAACCTTAGAAATTACAGCTTTCGCACACTTGTGATAACCTACGAAAATGACCGAACTTTAATCGCAAACAACAGAAAATTGGTGAGAGGTACGATGTGGTACGACTTCCTAAATTAAAAGAATAACTTTTTCTACAAAAGATGGTGCGATTTTCGTGGCTAGAACCCACGCGATAAAGCGTCAAGAAACAAACGCGTTGGTTGACTATACAACGTGGACGAAAGCCGCCATATTGGACCGGCTTGCGAGGAAGCCTAATAATAGCGAATTCTACTACAAAAATTGTAATATAAACAAGTAAATAGAAAAAGAAGCAACATACCTTTCATGAAAACTCCTTTACTGGAAAAAGCGGACTTCATATTTGTAGAAAAACACACTAAAAAAAAACATGAGATGATGCGTGCAGAAATTCTCGCAAAAAAGACTGAATGAATACGTTGATCTGATTGGTCGACTACTCCTACCAGGATACCTTTCGGCCCGTGTCCAACCTCCTCTGGTGCTCTGCAGTCCGAATAGGGCGTCCACTCAATACACCGAGATATGCAGGTTCCTTGCTGTGATGAGGGATGGACCATTAGAAAAGTGATGGGGGGGGGGGGGGGGGGGCAAAAGCAAAATAAAAAAATTTTTCCCAGTAAATTATTAAGGAAAAAAAAATTCCCACCCATTATCGCAAAAAAAAAAATCTGCCCAAGGACTATTAAAAAATAAACTATTAAAAAAAATATTCCAGCCATCGATTTCCACCTTAGGTGGACAAAAAAAATTTCTTGCCTCTCCCAAAGTTCCCACCCGCCCCCCCCCCCCCCCCCAAATCACTTTTCTAATGGTCCATCGTGCTATCATTTTTCGCGTTGATTCTGAATTGCTACAATGCATAGGCCGCCGCAAAACGTCTTTTTCCTTGCCTTTCACTCTAGATAAGACACGTCAAATTCAACAAAGGAAACTTGGATTTCATTTTTAGTGGCAAGAGTTTCATTATAAGTGTTCGTTTGGTACAGGGTTTTGACGTTGAGAAATGACGTTCGATAGTGAACATTCGTCGTTCGTGCTCACGTTCGTCGTTCGTGTTCACTTTTGGCGCGGTCGCACGAATTTGTTAAAAACGCTTCAAAACAAGATGGTTGCAAATCACCCATGCGAAACAGCTGGTGGTTGAATTATCACGTTGAAGACGCAGAAAAGGCGATTTGCGATTTTACAAACCAGTCCATGTTATGAAAAGCCAGTAGTATGTTGGGGATGCGTAGACGAATTTTATTCATATATGCAGCAGCCCTGAGTTAATGAGGTAGGACCTGTTTGAAAAAGGGAACTGGACAAACCGGTTTTGAGGTAATGAGATGCAGGTCTTGTACGTACAAGGGAGGGAAAAGTGAATTTAATTACTTTTAATGAGGAGGTTTAATAAAATTGAGCCTTGTATGAGAGAAGTGTGTAGTATGATAGTTCTACGATTCCGCCCAACCATCCGGGTGATGGTGTGAATATATAGGCAAAAGAACAATGGGGAGGGTGTAAACCAATAAGGAGTAACTGTCAAACCAGTTTAAATCAGGTTGATCATGTATATATCTGAACTGGTTTTATTGACTGGACTAACAGGTTTTTCTCCCTGCGCTATGATTTTATTCACCCCATTTCCCTGAAGGTTGAACTCACAACAAAGAACATTGATTCCAATCAGGTTTTCACAACAAAGGACACGACACAATATTTCATGGAATCATAATGATTTTATTGAGTAAACAAAACAAGATGTCAGTCATACCTAAGTAATCGGACCCAAAGGTGTAATGTAAATCTGTCAACTGCCAGTACTGTTACTTGTGGCGTACCGTACTTGTGGGTCCCTTGCTTTTCTTGATGTACATTAACGATCTTCCTAACTGCCTGCGGGTTGCTGCGCCGAGAATGTTTGCCGATGACACCAGTATAACTTTATCTGCAAAAACGCTAGCCCATCTGAAACTAGCAGTGACTTCTGAACTTAACAATCTTACCTGTTGGCTGAGAGCCAACAAATTAAGTTTAAATGTGGCCAAAACTGAGCTAATGATAATCGGACCTAGGCAGAGATTGAATGCCCAATGTGAGGAGATTAATATAAGTATCGATGACAGGATGATGAAGAGAGTTGACCATACTAAATCTCTGGGTCTTACCATTGATGCACAACTCTCTTGGTCTAAACACGTTGACGAGATAAGCAAGAAAGTCTCTTCAGCCATTGGTGCATTGAAACGTGTACGACCTTTTATTCCGACGGATGTTGCAGTTCAAATTTACAATGCTTTAATATTACCACATTTTGATTACTGCAGCCCGGTTTGGGATAGTATGAGTGGCTATTTGAGTGATAAATTACAAAAATTACAAAATCGCGCTGCCAGAGTAATTACTCAATCACCTTTTGATACGAGCTCCAACCTCCTTCTTGCGATGCTTAAGTGGGAGAAGCTGTCTCTTCGTCGTAAAAAGCAGAAAGCTTTCATTATGTATAAAACATTGAATGAACTTTCCCCAGACTATCTTCAATGTCTCTTCACTCAACGTTACGTTAATGATTATAACCTAAGAAATCTTGAAGGAAAGCTTTCGCTGCCCAAGCCAAATACTAATTACCTAAAACAAAGTTTTTGCTACAGCGGGGCTTGTTTGTGGAACAACTTGCCCCAAGATTTAAAAAGCGTTTGTTCTATTGGGCAGTTTAAACGGGGTATTAAGAAAGTATCTGAGATATCGGATTCCCACACGGCAATCATGTAAAGCAGTTGTACAAGTTTTAATTTTTAATTATTAACTTAACTGATGATTCTCCGTGTTTAAATACAGAAATTAAAAATTTGTTACTACCCGCGACTTTTACCCGCACCAGCGACTATTACCCGCACCCGCACCTATTACTCGCACCCACACTCGCGAATTTTGCTCGCGACCCGCGACATAAAGTGCTTCTCCTTTTGGAGTTGCGGATGTTGCGATCACCAAATGACTTCACAGCAACAGATTTAAAAGACAATGAACAATATCCACCCCACAATACAAAAGCTTAAAAGACAATGAACAATATCCACCCCACAACACAAAAGCTTAAAAGACAATAAACATTATTCATAGGGCTGAAGTTTTTCTAAATACAACGCGCGCGTTGATTGGTTGATTCATGGTCACATGAGGTCTAACAAACAAACTGTTTCCCGCCAATTGTCCTAAGCGGGCAACATTTGCGAAAGCGGGCAACAATTTTGACGTCAAAGGGTAACATTGCACTGATGTCCTCTAGCATACGTGATCAGACCGTGACAAAAGGTGTCATGATTATGATGCGATTGATGTTTACCTCGAATTCTCGGCGCGTTTTTCAAACTGTGTTATGTGTTTTTTTTGTGTTGCTATAATACAAATCACTTAATGACTAATTCGGGAAACAGTGAATTTTGTTTCTCTCAAATCTCGATGTTTCCCTCGACTTCGTCTCGAGAAACATCGGGATTCTCGGGAAACAAAATTCATTATTGTTTCCCTCGGAACCAGTCATTAGGTGTTTAATATCCACCCCACACCACAAAAACTAACCATAGTTTCCGCAACACCAAAAAATACCCCCTTAATCGGTCAGTCAACAAAGATTTCGTTCACCATATCCGTCTTTACAAAGAAAATCTCTAATTACCTGTTTCGATAAGGAGTTCGCAAACTTTTTCATGCCCTGCAATAGACACAAAATGAAGAGGATTGTGTCCGCCTGCTAACGTGGAAGTGATGTCGGCTCCATTTCTTAACAACAGCTCACACACTTCTCGATTTCCACTCCAACAGGCCAAGAAAAACGGCCTTGTACTTCCTTGGTTCATGATCAATTGCAAATTGTTCTTCACCCCTGGGTCTTTGAGCAGAAAGCTGCACATCTCTGTGAGGCCTCTCAGTGCAGCTAAATGCAGTGGTGTCATTCCGTCATCTTGTTGTATTAGCGGATCGGCTCCTCTTTCAAGCAAAAGTTTCATAATCTCAGGTCTCTCGAATCTTAAAAAAATGTACAAATGCAATATAGGCAATTACTTGTGCAAGCATGCATGGTGGCACATTAACTTCACTCGTGAAATCGTTGCAGGTTTCTTCTCCTTTTGTGTTAAGCTGTGGCAGCATGCAGCAGCGTCCAGAATCGATACAAGGGTTAATTCTTCTATATCGATCAGAGTTAGGGCCCGTTTACATGATAGCCGAGATGAGTTTCGTCCCGGGAGGAGTGTCGTCCCTGAATAAAATAAATTTTCGTTTACATTGGAGGTTTCATCCAGGGACGAAAGTCGTCTCTTCCGAGACAAGGTGCGCGCTGATCTCACTGGAGCGTTATCGGCACCAAACACTTTTTTAGTCGGGCTGCTTGGCTACAAGCCAAGCCCGACTTATAATTTAGGTTGTGTGCTTCTCCGTAAGAAAAGTGTGCTTTTCAAGTGGTTTGTAGCCTGCGGCTAAGTGTTAGTGACGTCATATCAGTTGACAAAGCAACTTCAAGCTTATGGATGAAAATGACGAAATGAAACATATCAAGTAAAAGGAACTTACATTGTTGCCGGATTTGGCGAGAGTTCCATTCGACAACGATTTCCTTTTCTTTCTTTTCGAGCAACAGATAAATGGAAGTAATAAAATTGAAGTTGAAGTTAAAGTTGACCTTGCATGCACGAGTGATTGCGAAAGACTGATTTAATGTTTCAAATAACGTAGTAACCTGCGTGATGGATCACCTTGTGTGACCGGAAAAGCAACTGTAAAACAAATCATAACAATTGAATTAATTATCGTACCTTAAGGGCACTTACAAGACCCTTACAGCCCGACTTGATTACTCGAAGAGTTCTTGTTCCTTAAAAACTGAAATTGATCTTTGAATTGTACATAATGTATAAAATATGTTCACAGGAGTTCTGAAGAAGCTTTAAACTTACCTTGAGCGTTGACTATCATCCCGAGAAGACAGTTTATATGGAATTTGTCGTCGCATTTCATCACGGTCCTTAGCTCAGTGATGAAATCATCCTGGGGCGAAACCATGTAAACATCAAAAAGAAAATGACCAGACACCGAGATGAACTCACGAAACGAAAGTCATACCGGGACGAAAACTCTCATGTAAACGGGTCCTTACTAAGTAGATTGTTAAAACAATTCTAAGTTGGCCTGTTTCCTCGCATATTTCTCCTCTCGCGGGTATTTTTACGCATCGCTACCACTATCTAAACTGACACCTGGAGCAGGCTATCTTACTACCGATTTGCCCGGCTTTCCTTTTTTATGTATAGCCGCGAGCACTTATTACATACAAGTAATTTACTCCCCCTTCCTCTATGGTATGGTAAAACATCAAACCTACCTAACGGCAGCAAGAAGAGGAGTGAATCCATCTTTGCCTTTTAAGTTCATATCTGCGCCATTATCCAACAAAGTTCTGACTGTCTGGATATTATTTGAAAGAACAGCTCGATGAAGAACAGAGAGACCTTCATTGTCAATTGCATTCATACTCTCCATGCCTTTAAAGGTACCGTTTGTTATGTGCAGGGGATAGCCACTTTGCGCTGGCTTAAAGACTCGAACTTCATCTTCAGGAAAAATT
The DNA here is from genome assembly GCA_022457155.1 of Cladopsammia gracilis. Lineage (NCBI taxonomy): Eukaryota > Metazoa > Cnidaria > Anthozoa > Scleractinia > Dendrophylliidae > Cladopsammia > Cladopsammia gracilis. The sequence continues at coordinate 967,344 of JAJGOT010000178.1, forward strand.
GGATGTTGAATGATTTTTTTTAGTGTAACTTCGCCGCTTCCAGGGTTGGGGACGAGTTCGAGAGAATCGTTGTCAATCCTCGGTTCGACTTTCGAAAGGGACGTGTTACTGCGTTGTGTACCTCCAGACGAAGGCTTGGGACTATCTGAAAAAAGAA
>JAJGOT010000178.1:972500-975000 GCA_022457155.1 Cladopsammia gracilis
TTGACACTGATAGTTTGTCATATTACTCTTGAAACTGGCGTTTTTCCAAATTTTTTTCCGATGGACATCCGCGAAGGTTGGGAGTACCCTTAATTTTAATTTACCACAATTATTTGACACGGCTGCACACTTTCAATATGATCCTTTTGATCATGTTAACCAAACTCGATATCACATACTGAAAAGTGACAGCTATCAATATCAGCATTTTAATAAGACGATGACACCTTTCTTCTTAATATTGGCAAGATGATAAAAACGTAAAGTGACATATTATACTTTATCACTCTGGTTACTGTTTTGAGAGCTCGGAAGCCATTCACCTGTATTGCATGCAAATTTGCTGTCTTTCTGGCTAAACATTATTATCCATGTCACGTTTCCAAATTCTTTTGTCAAAGTAAAATAAATATATTTGTTTATTTAGCTACTTCGAGGCTGTATATTTTGAACAATAAGAAATATTCGTCTATTTTGAGCTTCGTCTTCCCCTTTAAAATCGTGTAACAACGAAATAGTATGTTCCTTTTACAGTACAAATACAAAATTATCCATCTTTTCTGCTTTTTAAAAGCTTAATTTTTTTTTAAGAACAATTCACAACCCAAAACTGACTCAAAACTGTGCAATCAAACTGCTAGTCCATCTGAGTCTTCTGTGGACATTTCAATTTGTGGATATGATCACCTCATTCTCGTTTGCCAAAAGAAAGAAATCAATTGCCCAGCTACCTTACGTGACAGGAACATTGGCGTTTAACTGCTGTGTTACGTGAACTTGAACGTCGAAATATTGGTAAGTTTCTTAAAGTGATTACAGTCCAGTTACAGAAATTGAAGAACAAGCGAGGAGATCAACACAACATCTGTTCCTAAGAAAATTTGGAAACGCTATATATGTTGATGACAGTTTTTGTATTATCAAGAAAGATGCGGCCTTCCACAACACCCCCAATTATATTGACCCGCACATTTCACTCACTATTGAACATGGAAATAATGACCAGATATCATTCCTTGACACTAGTATCACGCAACAATCTGAATGGGACTATCTCTCTTGATGTCTACCGAAAACCTACGCACACTGACAGATATTTGGACTTCACAATTCCCACCACGATAAAAAGCATGAAATCACCACTGCTGCGACACTTTTTTCTACACAGAGCATCGAACCTAGTACCAAACTCAGCTACAGGAATAACCGAGAACTTAATCAAGTCAACAGAGATTTACAAACCAACGGCTATCCTGCAAAATATATTTCTACCCTTGCAAAGAAGAAAACACGCACGGCCTTCCACAGTCGGCACTCCTGTTCTTCAAATGTGTCGATCCACCCTACCCACGTAGGGCACTCGCTACTCTCTCGTGCATCAAAGGTTCCCACGGAACCGCTTACTCGTGCCTTTAAATACATGACATTGAAGTTACTAATAAACCCCTCAAGACGCTCGAACATGATTTTCCGGTACCCAAGTTTCGTCCATCCAAAGAAAAACAATGTAATGTTGTGTACCTGAAAATTCCTTGTGCCACCTGTTCATGGAATTGCATAGGAGGAACCGACAGTCATGAACATCACATTGACTTTGGCAACGCTTGTATCGTTGACACAGATAACCATCATGTCAGAAAAACTTTGGAGTCCTGACACACGGCAGCCACTAATGAGGAGGACAATAATTCTTGCCCGTTACCAAGACAATGCTACATTCGTTTGAACAAACATTCTTAATTTGTTTTTACAATTTTATGCATTTTTATTTCCTATATTGTAATTCATGCGCGTTTTTTTTAATCATTTTTACCCTTCGAAGACTAGCTGCAGTACAGGCAGCCGAAAGCTTGGATTTTTACATTTACTCATTTTGTAGTTATATTAAAAAGCGAGACAAAAACAACACGCCATGATAGTCTAGGAGCCAAGTCTGAAAAGAGGTCTAGAAAATGAATTTCGTTGCACCCCAGTGCTTTATTTGTATAAATAGCATAAAATGATAGCAAAATATCTTAGGAATACAGAATGACATCTTTTATTGATTGGCCAGTGGGACATCACCCCGATATCAGGCATTTTTTACCGGGTACTTTTTTGCTACACTTCGCTTATTAATATGCAAATTTGAATTCTGCCATGGAGTTTCAATTAATTGTAAAGTGCACAAAATTTGGTCCAAATAAGCCAAACTTGGACATTGCAACAAGCATACGTCATTCTTTGATCTAGGAGTGTTTTGGACTGTATCCTTAGGAACTGTTGCTAGGAGAGTTATAGGAATTTTCTACGCTCTAAATGGAAAAGGCGTACGGATTTCCCATTTTGTCAACTGAAATGCCCTTTTTAATTATTTTCAAGCTTCAAATCCCCGAGAACTTTTCAAGACGGGCCACTGCTGTTTTTTAGTTTCCGTATTGGTCACACATATAAACTAGAACTTCCCCGAAAAGATTGCAGTAACTACAGCTCCAGCAAGAGCAGGCAGAAACAACAAAGA
>JAJGOT010000178.1:980000-1070000 GCA_022457155.1 Cladopsammia gracilis
TCCAACGTTAGTAGCTACGTTCTTGCTAAAAGGGGGGTTGTACCAAATAACGTCTCTGTGGCGGTTCCTTCTTGCGGAGTTCGAAGGCTGCGCTGTAGGCTGTGAAAATGCAAGGCGGTGGCTGTACCCGCTGTCATCGAGGGCTTTCTGGTAAATAGGTGCCGCTTCGTTAAATGAATCTTCATCTATTGAGATTTCGGAAAGCCGTTTGTTGATTGACTTTGGGATATTCTCGATTACGCGAGGTGGATGGTTAGATTTCTTGTTAACGTAGAGTGGGATGTTTCCGGGTTTGATGTAGGGCGTGTATTTACCGTTTGTCAGGTTGAGGGTGACGTCGAGGAAGTTAACGATTTTTTTGTTGGCCTCGATTGTTATCTTCAGACCATACTTGCCGAAGATGCTGCACAATTCCTTCTTGATGAGTTCGGTTTGCCTAGGTGATGCTGTGGTTATCCCGAGGCCGTCATCTCTGTACAAGCCAAAATTACATGCGTTACCAAACTTTTCCTTGATGTTGTGGAGGAGGTACGTACCGACAAGTTCGCATGATTCAGCGCCATCGTAGCTGCCCATGGTGACATCGAAGAGGTTGGATGATGTTTTCTTGCTCCATGGTTCACCAGAATTGTAGAGAAGGGAGCTTTTTGCCTGGAGGATGATATGCCGTTCATCGTCGCTAATGGTGTCGTATTTAGATGCAAAGTCAAGAGCGGTGCTTAGCAAGTCGATGGAGATCGATGGGTAAAATTCCACCACGTCGAATGCGATAAATGAGTGCAAATCTCTATGTCGTATGTCATTGAACCAAGATAAGACAGCTTTAGTGTTTTTCCATTGGTTGAGTTTCAGTTTGCTAACAAGTTTAGCGTTAATGCGGTTAAGGAGTTGTTTGCTGATCTTATCAATCTCGGATTTAGCTGGGTTGATAAGACGACATGTCGGGTTGTTGGCGAAGTTAGGCTTGTGATCTTTGAGAGTTATAAAGGCTTCACGTTTGGCAGTGGTGTTAATTCTGTCATCTAGATGTAGTTTCTTAGCGACAGCTTTGGCTTCTTGCTCGATAGAATCCGCTGTGTCCAGGGTCACTTTCTTGTAGGTCTTAGTAATGTTTTTGTGCAGTAGATCGTTATATGATTGTGTGTCCATTTTGTAGAAGTTTGAAGTCTTGTCCGCGGGTACTAAGAGCTTGTCAGATTTCATGATATTGTTATCAATGTCTGAAGAAAGCTTTTGCTGAAACTTACACTTTACATTCCGGAATTTGATCTTCTCAATCATGTCAAGTAACCTCTTCTCAAAGTTAAGCATCGCCGGTATTTGCGGAGGTGAATTTCTAGAGGGGAATCCAAACGTCTCTTTCTGACTCCTATCTGCGCTAGGGTTGAGGTAGAAAAATGCTTTCCATCTCATACGTCTGCAGAGGTGTTCGGTCTTTTCGATCAGTGTACGGTTGTAATCTTTCTCAGATGGTAGAGGTATGTTCTTGGTGGAATTGTCGAACTTCGTTGATTCCATTGTAATAGTCGTTGCGAAGAGTGCTCAACATCAAAGGAGCTTTAATATACCAGTTGATATGCACGCCTATCGACAGAGTGCTCAATAGAAGAACTAGAGCGTTATAATCGAGGTGAACTGATCAACTGAAGATTCGACTTGGCATTTTATTACTAACTAGTTTCGTACCGCACAACATGTGCGGCACTCATCAGATAAAATAGCCAAATGAAAAGTCCGTTACAACTTTCACTGATATATGATATACATGCGCGCGCAGGATTTGAATTAGAATAGACGCTGTTGCGTGACAACGGGAGATTTAAAGTTGTTTAGGAGGAATTTGCTTGCGTGCCTACAGGAAGTGATGAGTTCATTACGCTTGTTCAAGGTCGCTAGGTCAGGTCTACAAATGATAAAATATTTTTCCCACAAGCACAAATTACAGCGATTTGAAGCAGGGTTGAAGGGTGCAGCTTGCTTTAGAATCTTCCAAGTTATGTTAAATTCTAACTTAGCGTCTTTTAAATGCCAAACATGCTTACTAAGTTCTGTACTGAGTCTCTTTTTGGGGTCTCCAAAAGAAGATTTGTGGTTTGCGAATCTTGTTTTAAAAGAGTTCTCAGTAAGTCCTACGTAAGTATGAGCTGGCCTGTTGTCCTCTGTTGTCACTGTTGCTTGGTAGACCACGGATGATTTTAGACAACATCCGGCCATAGGACAGTTAGCTGATTGTCGGCAGTTGCATGTTTTAGATGGTACGTCCGTTTTTCGTAGGGTGGATTTATTATGACCATCGATTTTTTGCTTCAGGTTGGTCATACAACTGTAACTGATCTTAACAGTGTTCCGGTTGAAAATTTTGTGTAACGCGTGACTCTTCGGGAATTCCTCGTCAAGGATCTTCAGGAAACACACCGTCCAACGTTAGTAGCTACGTTCTTGCTAAAAGGGGGGTTGTACCAAATAACGTCTCTGTGGCGGTTCCTTCTTGCGGAGTTCGAAGGCTGCGCTGTAGGCTGTGAAAATGCAAGGCGGTGGCTGTACCCGCTGTCTTCGAGGGCTTTCTGGTAAATAGGTGCCGCTTCGTTAAATGAATCTTCATCTATTGAGATTTCGGAAAGCCGTTTGTTGATTGACTTTGGGATATTCTCGATTACGCGAGGTGGATGGTTAGATTTCTTGTTAACGTAGAGTGGGATGTTTCCGGGTTTGGTGTAGGGCATGTATTTACCGTTTGTCAGGTTGAGGGTGACGTCGAGGAAGTTAACGATTTTTTTGTTGGCCTCGATTGTTATCTTCAGACCATACTTGCCGAAGATGCTGCACAATTCCTTCTTGATGAGTTCGGTTTGCCTAGGTGATGCTGTGGTTATCCCGAGGCCGTCATCTCTGTACAAGCCAAAATTACATGCGTTACCAAACTTTTCCTTGATGTTGTGGAGGAGGTACGTACCGACAAGTTCGCATGATTCAGCGCCATCGTAGCTGCCCATGGTGACATCGAAGAGGTTGGATGATGTTTTCTTGCTCCATGGTTCACCAGAATTGTAGAGAAGGGAGCTTTTTGCCTGGAGGATGATATGCCGTTCATCGTCGCTAATGGTGTCGTATTTAGATGCAAAGTCAAGAGCGGTGCTTAGCAAGTCGATGGAGATCGATGGGTAAAATTCCACCACGTCGAATGCGATAAATGAGTGCAAATCTCTATGTCGTATGTCATTGAACCAAGATAAGACAGCTTTAGTGTTTTTCCATTGGTTGAGTTTCAGTTTGCTAACAAGTTTAGCGTTAATGCGGTTAAGGAGTTGTTTGCTGATCTTATCAATCTCGGATTTAGCTGGGTTGATAAGACGACATGTCGGGTTGTTGGCGAAGTTAGGCTTGTGATCTTTGAGAGTTATAAAGGCTTCACGTTTGGCAGTGGTGTTAATTCTGTCATCTAGATGTAGTTTCTTAGCGACAGCTTTGGCTTCTTGCTCGATAGAATCCGCTGTGTCCAGGGTCACTTTCTTGTAGGTCTTAGTAATGTTTTTGTGCAGTGTGTAGATCGTTATATGATTGTGTGTCCATTTTGTAGAAGTTCGAAGTCTTGTCCGCGGGTACTAAGAGCTTGTCAGATTTCATGATATTGTTATCAATGTCTGAAGAAAGCTTTTGCTGAAACTTACACTTTACTCTCCGGAATTTGATCTTCTCATCAATCATGTCAAGTAACCTCTTCTCAAAGTTAAGCATCGCTAAGTTAGAATTTAACATAACTTGGAAGATTCTAAAGCAAGCAACCCCGCTTCAAATCGCTGTAATTTGTGCTTGTGGGAAAAATATTTTATCATTTGTAGACCTGACCTAGCGACCTTGAACAAGCGTAATGAACTCATCACTTCCTGTAGGCACGCAAGCAAATTCCTCCTAAACAACTTTAAATCTCCCGTTGTCACGCAACAGCGTCTATTCTAATTCAAATCCTGCGCGCGCGTGTATATCATATATCAGTGAAAGTTGTAACGGACTTTTCATTTGGCTATTTTATCTGATGAGTGCCGCACATGTTGTGCGGTACGAAACTAGTTAGTAATAAAATGCCAAGTCGAATCTTCAGTTGATCAGTTCACCTCGATTATATATATATATACTGAAGATGTTGTGCAGTTGTCTGGCAACAAAAATCGCGACCGCTGACAATGGAGGCGCTCTCGTGTATATTCATGGTATGGCGGCCAGGCTGACGGTTTACCTTTACTCATCGTCTGTGAAAAAGTGTTTATTCTCGGTGAAACACGACAAATTTCTGATGCAAATGAGAAAGAACAGCAAGCTTTAACACAACAACGCTAGGATTCGAGAAGTGCCTGGAAACCCTTTTCCGAGAAGATTAACCACCGAAACTCCGCTGGAGCGAGAACAGCGACTTGAAATTCAGCGCGATCGAGCAACGACAGCATTGATTACAAAGACTTCGAACAGTCTAGGCACACCGTTTGAGTTGGTTCAAACGCCTAAACCAAATGCTTCCATTAGAATTCTGAACGAAACCGATCAGAAGAGGCGACACCGACTGGAAGTGTTGGACAAAATGATTCTGTTTATAACGCAACGAGAGGCGGCAAGAATTACACGATCTACTAATTACTCGTGACGAATATCTTTTATACGGTAGGGTAAAGCAAACACTGATTACAGAAAGGCTCAAAGAAGAAGAACGATTAAGAAATCTAGCTCAAATCCCCGCACTTTAATCCGCTCTTTAATGCTCTTCAATTGAAACAGTGTTGAAACAACCTACATTTAAGCTTAAAGTCAAGTAAGCTTAAACTTATATAAGTTAAGCTTACAACCCTCCATAAATTAAGCTTATTCTTTAATCTACCTTTGCAAAAAAAAAAAAAAGATTTTAAGTAGCTAAACAACTGACAGGCTGATCATAAGGATATTTTTACAATATAAAAAATTAGTACTCAAACACTGGAAACTATTGTCTTTAATAGCACATGCTGTAAATTGATCATTATTGATATTCTCGCTAAGGTCACTAAGGATCTTTGATATGAGATTAAATGACATGGAATGGTTCAAGAAAACTGGTCTGATCTAATGGAAGCCAAAACTCTTTCCAGCACAGATATATAGTTCTACAAAATATATCCATGGTGCGTGTCAACATGTAATTTCTCTTTCAAGTATGAACAAGACTACAGATCACACAGGTGGAAATTCAGTTATATTTCACATATATACAACATTTGCATAATGTAGCATTATTTGTGAATGAGCAGTGAGCGAAATATGCTTTGTATACGCTATCTTGAGTTTACGGCATTCCTTGCAAAATAGTTCAATAAGAAATAATATTGAAATGGTTTAGTAAGAAGAATTTCTGTCTAATATTTTGATTTTGTAAGGAAAAAACAAGTTTCTGTTAGCAATCGTGACCAGCTAATGTGTAACAACTGTATAGGATAAACACCTGACACATCAACATTACTGCTTCACATTTATTATTGGAATAATGATATTTTGGCGTGGCGTACTTATCTACGATAAGGGCCATTCCAGAATCTTGACCTACCCAACAAAAATAGTTTCTAAAATATTTTCACAGCATAACATTATGTTTCTCCATAACGGCAACAGTAATTCCTGATTCTACTTTACCTGTGTAATGGTGTTCTTAGCTTTCCATCCCTGCTGTCAGTGACTGCACCATAGAGTATAAGAAGCTCAACCATGGACAGGTGACCTTGTTTGGCTGCTAAATGAAGTGGAGACGCAGATTCTATCAAATTGACAGCTTCGCGATCCGCGCCGTGGTGCAACAATAACTCCCCCACTCTCTCATGGCCTCCGCTGCAGGCGATGTGAAGAGGAGTAAACCCTTCTAAGTCTTTTTCATTCAGAAATGTATCTAAGTTTGGCAGCGTTTTGAAAGCTGTTTTATAAAAAAAGAAATATCATCAGCTGGACGAAGAACGAAATAATAACTATCTATAGCTAAGTACTGTTGATAACGTTATAGACTTTAAAACTATTTTACTACTACTGGCTTTAAGTCTGATGGCATTACTAACTCATATTGTGGTTTCTGTGAAGGTGAAATGAATATCTTTTCGAAGTCTTCCTCCTCAAAATTCGGATTCCAAGATGGCATGCAAAGATTTCGCGAATAAGGAAATCAGCGCTCGCTTGCTCCCAAAAAAACGCCAGCCCCTAAACTCACCTGTTCTCAGTTGGCCATAAAGTTTGTCAAGCGCGTAATTAAGTTATTTTATCGTGAACCCTTCACCGATCACACCGTTATAAACTCATGAAACGTGTTTAGAGAGTTCGAGACTGCTTTAAGAAATATATTATTCCGAAAATGTATTTATTGAAATTGTATCAGTGTCACATTATAACTCAGTAGATTAAAGGCATCAAGATATGAATCTACACGTCTGACACGTCGTCGGTTCAAGACACACAAGATAACAAGTCCTTTATTAGGTACGTTGTAGGACAGGTCAGAAAATACTAGGGACTTGGGAGGGCAAGGGTGGAGAAGGGGAGAGAGGCAGCTGAGAGGGGGAAGAGAGGAGAGGTGGAGAACAAAAAAGTGTAGAAAACAAAACAATTTAAATCGGGAATAGAAGGGCAGGGTGGACAAGATAATGGTGGTAAGGTACTTTATATATAAACGTGTAAGTTATTTTATTTTGAGCAGTTCTTATCGTGACAAGCTCTTTTGCTGTGGACGTTCCACAGGTCCTGCTAGGAGTGCTTCTAAGTTCGGGGAGACTACAATAGCTCAAGACCAATCCTTATGATAATTTTACCCGTATAGTGGTGTTCTTAGCTTTCCAACCCTCCTGTCAGTGACTGCGCCATAAAATATAAGAGGGGGAGATCACAGGTTCACAACAGCAGCGCCATCTGAACCGATAATATATGAACCTAATGTTGTAGAACACGTCAGGGCTATCCATTTAATGTCAAGTTAATCACCCTACCCTTTACATAAGTTTTCTTGTTCGTCCGAGCGTTTATCGGCTGTTTCTTGGTGTTGTGGAATGTTGTGATCACCAAATGACGTAAAACCAAAACATTCAAAAGACAATGAACAATATCCACCCCACAACACAGTTATTTTAAGCCGACCAACAATACTTTCCGCAACACCAATAAATACTCATTTAATCGGACTACAAAGATTATATCCACCATATCCGTCTTTTACAGAGATAAAATATTACCTGTGTCGATAAGGAGTTCGCAAACTTTTTCATGTCCTGAAAAAGATGCAAAATGAAGAGGATTTTGTCCGGTTGCTACCTTGGAACTGATGTCTGCTCCATTTCTCAAAAACAACTCGCACACTTCACGATTTCCACCCCAACAGGCCATAAGGAACGGCGTTAATGTTCCTTGGTTTAAATTGTTCTTCACCCGTGAGTCTTTAAGCAGAACGCTGCACATCTCTATGAGGCTTCCACGTGCAGCTAAATGCAGTGGTGTCATTCCGTTATCGTTTGGTAGTAATGGGTCGGCTCCTCTTTCAAGAAAAAGTTTCATAACCTCAGCTCTCTGGAATCTTTTATGAAAAAAGGAAGCAATTACTTGTGCAACCAAACATGACTCAGTTATACTTTAGGTCACTTTAGCCCCAGCCACGTGATGTTTTAAAGTTTGGTTTTTAGACTACATAACAGCCTATTTGTATCCGATACTGAGTGTACCGGTTCGGTGACGTGACGCTTCAATTGTGACGCGAAAGTTACGCAAGAAGCCTATGCGATTAAAAGTAAGGATTCCAAGTCATTGTCTATAAACTTAGTTTGAACGTATAAGTAAACGAGAAGCGATGCGAATGTTAAGTTTAGTCTTCACGATCAGTGCAGTGTGATCAATGACTGCGCATGCTCAGCCTCCCCAACCACACGAGTATCTTTTTTCTCTCCATGACATCTTACTAACACGGCACTCGCACAGCACCTGTCAGGCCCGGCGTATCACATCGAACTCAATCGAACAAACTTTCCATCGAACTCAATCGAACGAAAGAGTTCGATGCAGTTCGGCCATCGAACGAAATCAAGCACAATACTTTTGTGAGTTCGCTGCCCGATCCAAATCGAACCAAATCGAACGGTCATCAACATTATCCCTCGCGCCGAGTCCCCTCGACCGCGCTTCTCTCGTTAATTGAGAGACGACTGGGGACGAGTCAGGTTTAAAAGTGTATTTTTTCTGTGATGTGTTTTTCGCGATTGAGTTTTGGTAGTTATTGTTTTAATATTCGCTTGACCACGGGCTCGCGATTGAGTTTTGGTAGTTATTGTTTTAATATTCGCTTGACCACGGGCTCGGCATAACATTTTCCGTAACACCACTTGGTATGGATTTTTTTTCGCCCATACCCCGTTCCCTATTTTTCATTCTCTGATTTTCCGCTCCTGCCTGTTTACAGTCAGTATGTTGGCCTTGGGACTGAATATAGACAGTGATTTTCTTTCTCTTTTGTCATATTTTCATTTCGCAAAGTGCAGTGTTTCATTTTGCAAAGTAAGTTTAGTTTATTGCCCTATATTCTAAACAGTTACAGTAAATAAATAAAAAAAATTAAGAGCAAGGAAGCCCAAAAGAAACCAGATTTTCATTTCGCAAAGTACGGATTTCCCATTTCGTTTCGTTCCGTTTCGTTTCGCGAAGTATAGTAAGCCAATACAACATACCTAACGGCAGCAAGGAGAGGCGTGAATCCATCTTTGTCTTTCAAGTTTATATCCGCGCCGTTATCCAACAAAGTTCTGACTGCCTGGATATTATCAGTACGAACAGCTCGATGAAGAAATGAGAGACCTTCACTATCCATTGCATTCAATTTCTCCATACCTTCAAAGGTATTGTTAATTATATGCAGGGGCAAGCCACTTCGCGCTGGTTTGAAGACGCGAACCTCATCTTCTGGAGAAATTGGACGGTGAATAATTTTTTTTAGTGTAACTTTGCCGCTTCCAGGGTTAGGGACGAGTTCGACAGAATCGTTGTCAATCCACGGTTCGACTTTGGAAAGGGACGTGTTACTGCGTTGTGTACCTCCAGACGAAGGCTTGGTACTATCTGAAAAAAGAAAAGCGACAGTAACAAAGAATCAAATAGTCAGTTTGTAGAATGTGGCAAGGCATTTCTCCAATTAAGTCTTTAAGTGGTTCGACAAATGAAATGGCTATTTAGAGGAAAGCACGCACGTTTTCGTCCCAATATTAACCTGCCATCAGGCTTTCCCTCCGGTCCCTCTTTTTTTCTTCCCTCCCTGCGCTCCGCCGACGTCGCTCCGAAAAAGAGAGTGCCTGATCATGAGCGCAGGTTATTCCAGTATTTGACAACATGGCTGACATATCTGTCATCAATCATTTTCACTGCTGAATTAAACGTTCTCTTATAAATTTGCTGCTGTGGATAGTTTACTCGTCCCAGATCTTGTAGTATTTTTTTTAATCTATACATGTACTTTGACTGCATCCTCTCCTTTCACTATTTAATGCGATTTTATAAACAGAAAAATTATTTGGCAAGAAAATATGCATGAATATTTGTCTGTGGACAGTATCGGTTCAAAGAAAAGAACAGTTTACCGAGAGCGTTGATGTAAGCTTCGAGGAATAAATAATGTCGAAGGACAAATATCCGCACTAATTTTAAAGCCAATGTTTACTACAGCACGAGTTTGTAAAAAATTCGTTCATGCGTCACACAGCGTCCGTCAGTGCTTCACGACTCCGGCATCGCTGCTATTTCGTGCAGTTGGTAAGGACGTGCAGAGAAATTAATTATAGTTTGTGAGCGCATTATTACGTCTTGTGGCTTAAATTGATTTTTTATTCTTCGCATTTAAAACATAAGTTCATCAGGACTGTAACGTAGAAGGCTTCTATGACATTTAATTTTTTTTATTTTAGAAACCACTTTTAATTTTGTTGCATGAAAATAATGAAATAATTTATTCTCTGAGTCGATATTGCTGGAAATTTCGTTTAATACTGTTTCTCGTGTTCGTGTTTTTAAGAAGCCATAGACTTAATTGTGTATCAGTTACCTATATGACTTACACAGTCAAATCTTTTACTCACTAGTAAACAGCTGTTTTCACAAAACGGTCGAAACTACGCGTTTTCATGTCTTAACAAGTGTTTTGAACGCGTAATAAAAAGTCAAATAGAGGAAAAAGTACATTAGATTAATTCGCCGTCTGATCTAGCAACTACGATGAACTTAGTTGTTCGCTTTAACGATCTACAATGAACATTATAAATCAAGTGACAAACCTTTCCCACTGCTGCCAACAATAGAGCGATATGTCGACATCAAGCTGCTCATCGCGAAGTCATAGCAAGTTCAACACCCATTAGATTGCGTCGAGAAACAGCTGGGTTAAGATCATTCAATGTTTAATGTGGCATAGCAAATTTTAATCAAAATGACCTAACATGCAAATGCAATGATGTATTATGATTGTCATGATTATTCAGTCGCATATATTAACGTCGCATGTCATGTGCCTATTTGAATGTCAGAAAAAAATTGATTATCGCGAAAATGATTTTTTTAAGGCTGGTTCTCATATAATCGTCCCGGTCGTTCGAGTCGTTTCAAAAAGTGCACGGACGACCGGGACGATTATATGAGAACACTTCTGAAACGACCCGGGACGATCGCAAACGACCCGGACGACTGGGACGATCGCGGTCGCTTGGATAGAACTGTGTTCTATCCGGACGACTGGGACGATCGAGAATAATCGAGGACGATCATATGAGAACTACTCTCAGGTGACCGGGACGACTGAGGCGATGGAAGCGACCCAAATCTTCCCCAGAATGCAGTATTATTGCCAAAACATGTTGTCGGACACAGTTCACGACTGTGCTATTGACGTTCGCGACGACCGGGACGATCATATGAGAACCCAAATTGCTTGAGTCGTCCCGATCGTCTGAGTCGTTTGCAAAAAACTTTTGAAACGACTCGGACGACCGGGACGATTATATGAGAACCAGCCTTTAAGATCGTGCAGATTACTTCTCTGTGTTAAAATAATGGGGATTGTGGGTTTTTCAATCCACTGAGGGGGGGGGGGGGGGGGAGGTGGTCGGAGGAGGAACACACATCCAAAGTCCTGAAGCGATAGGGGTGATTGTCGTAGCTTTGGGTTTTGAAATGTGTGGTTTGGTGCCACTAAGGGCGGTTGCATAACAAAATGTCCACTGTCAGAGTTATTCTGATACCTTTTAGGGTAATAGCAGGAAAGAAAATTATGCTGACAGGAACAACTTTTTACAAAGAATTGCTACCTTTTATGGGCACAAATTAACATGTATGAAACGATTAAATGCAGAGGACCACTCAACACTACGATAAATAGTGGTAGCTTTCTTTCCGGATCTCCTTTATAAATGGATGCAAGTACTTGACGTCACCCAAAGTATAGATAAACCATTTAAAATGCAAGGCTAGTACAACGGAGATTAAAGGCAGGTTTTAATGACCATTAAACGTGCCCTTAATTTCCGTTGTACTAGCCTTGCATTTTAAATGGTTTATCTACATTAATATGAGTAGACGCACAACGCGGGTTCTGGTTCCAAGTCAATTTTATGTTGGAGTCCCGGCGCCCCGGGGAGAATCCAGTGTCAATACAATATTCATGTATTGAAAACTTATGATACTAGGCAGAATATCTTACTGATCAAATTTTAGGGATGTTTCCTAAGGATAATCTCAACCTTCGCCGATATCCTTCAGGAAAAAAAATTATACGCGTCAGCTTCACAAGGGATCAATCAATCACCGCAATTATTTGACTCTGCGCACTTTCAATATGACACTTTTGGTCGGCCGACCAAACTCGATATCACGTACTGAAAAGTGACATCTATCAATATCAGAATTTCAGACGATGACACTTTTCTCTACAATACTGGCAAGATGATAGAAAAGAGATAGATTAGACTTATCACTATGGTTACTGTTTTGAGAGCTCGGAAGCCATTCGCCCTGTATTTGACCACTAATTACGTGCCTATTTGCTGTGTTTTGCTAAACATTATTATCCATGTCACGTTTCCAAGTTCAATTGTTGAAGTAAAAAATAAACTTGTATTTTAAGCTACTTCTATTTTGCTATTTTGAACAATAAGAAATATTTGTTTACCTTGTGCACCGTCTCCCTCTTTAAAATCATGTGACAATGTTTTATATTCTATTTTATTATGTTTAGCCGGTTCATATAGTCTAACGAAAACGTATGTTCAGTATAGATAAAAACTATATCCATCTTTTCTGCTTTTAAAAAGCAATTCACAACCCAAAACTGTGCAATTAAACTGCAGTCTATCCGTTTGCTGCGGACATTTGTGGACAAGATCATCTCATCCTTAATGCCAAAAGAAAGAAATTAATGCCCCTGTGAGATACAACGTCTAAGGTGACGGCAGAGTGCAGCAGACTGCAGGAACATTGGCGTTTAACTCGTCTGTGTTACGTCGCCAGTATTGATAACGTTTCTTAAAGCGATTATCGTCCTTATCGGCTTTGCGTTGCTGTTCCATATTCAATTCTTCTCAAACAAGACGTAACATTTCAAATGGTTATGAGATGATAACTAATTTTGTTTCTGAGGTTATTACCGGACTCATTAGGCTACCGGCGCATCAACGGTTTTCGCAGAATGTATTATGATGATGATGATGAAAGACAGAGAATAAGGCGGGGCAGCTACTGCGGCTGATCAAGAGATATAGGTTTTGTATTTAATGCATCCTTCACGAAACAGAATATAAACTTAAGATTTTCTTTCGTTTTGAGATGTTTTCGCAGAGCAAAAGTTATTTAACGATGATGTAGAACAGTGAGGCTATTGTATATTTTATAGAGCATCCATTATCACGGGAGATATTTTTCTAAAACTAAACAGCATTTAAACGTGGTTAAGCCTGCGTTGGTGCGAACAAGGTCCACATATATAATTATGTAACAGGGGACCATCTATTCTCTATTGCAAATTTAAAAACAACATTTGGTCATTTACTCTTCACTCACACGTTTTGTTAGGGCCTATTGCTGTTTGGTGTAACTTGTTTTGTGAACAGTTTGTAAATGGTTAAATGGTTTTAAATCAATAGGTTTGTATCTAGAGGTAAAGCATAAAACAAATAAATATTTACGAGTAATATATTTTTGAGTAAGCAAACATGAATAAAGTGTACCAGAAGTGTTAGTTAAAGTTGTGCAGTTGGTCTCTATAGCTACCATCGCATTGTTTCCTCGGCTGTGACAAGAAACTTTACTCATCACTGTCTCTCTCCACCCAGGTGTATAAATCGGTGACATAATCTCAAGGGTAACCTCGCGATGGATTGGTATCCCATCCACGGTGACGTAGCATCACTACTACGGTGAATTGCTACATACCACAGAAACCGACTAAACTGGGTTAAGCTCCTGCTATGTCGGTCGTGTAGGTAACATGTGGCTCGTGTATGACTTAGTGATTACTTAGATTTCTTTAAAATACTCCCATAAAAACATGTAATTTAGTCAAGGCGGAATGGTTTTCAGATCTTATAATCATAATATAGTTATTTTTCAGCTATCGGTAGAAATGCAAATGACTTGCACAAAAGACCGAAAGGACACTAAAAACCACAATATATTTTGTTAACCAAGCAAAAGTGACGCTGATTTCCGTAACAACAAAAAAATTCAAAGTTATCTGACTAATAAACTCTTGGTCTTCGGCCATCGTAGCTTGTCATGATTAAAAATATTAAACAAACAGCGGTGATAAACATTTTAAAAACATGCATTTTATGAACTTAACGTTTCGTATGCTAGTCAACAAACATTTTCAAAAGTATAACCGTTAAAATATGGGAAGCTATTTATACTGTATCAGTGGGGTCTGGAACCTAGACAGAAAAAAAAAAACATCTGCAGTGGAAATTTAAGACGTTCCTAACGGAAACTGTCTGTAAATGAAAAATGAAATAAAAAACCTATACTAATAAAGTAACAGCTTTTCGCTGCTGACATTGGCATTCAATGCTGGCTGCAAATCCTGAATAAATAAGGTCTCTTTAACCTTAAACTTAAACTTAAACTTAAACTTAAACTTAAACTTAAACTTTTAACTTTAAACTTTGCAAGACTCTGCGAATTTCTAGTCCTTTTAAGAATTAGATCAAAATGTTCAAACATTATTCAGTCGTATTCTGTAATTTTCAGCCTATCTGCCATCGCCTTGAGAATTTTGCCTTGTGCTTCCACAGTGGCCTGTAGTTTGAGGATGGTTTCCTCTTGTCTTTCCTGCCTCATCTTCTCATGGCCGTACCAGTCCTCCTCTGAGTTGGCCGTTCCAGATCTGTAATTAAGAAGCTTGTCCATGAAATCTTGATCGGTGAGATCACTTCCAGCAAGGGCAAACCTGTGAGATTAAAAGAGGTGTTAAGGAGCGATGTCACTCACTGGGATTTTATGTTTTCACGTTAAAGTGCGACCCAAGATTGAAACTAAGTACCTCGTCTGATCTAGAATACGCCGGAAAACGATAATATCACATTGGTTCTCGTAGGGAGAGAAAATAGTAGTCAATAATTTCACGCGATGTTTTTGCGGCACAGGCACCATTTTGTCAAGTGTCAATCCATTAACATCCTAGCCACCAGCAGTCAAAAGACACGTATCGATGGTTTCAGTGCATTGTCAATCCTTGTTCAACTGATTATAACGAGTTCAACATCGTGATCTAACGTCTGTCAACGTTGTTAAATTCAAACATGTTGAACACTGGTTTGGCGATGCTGTTGAATGATCTTGAAACGTTAAACATTTGTTCTTAGGTGACTAAACAACAATGGTGAATTTATTTGGCCACGTCGTTTAACATCGGTCAACAAGAATTCAACAGGGTTACATCATTTCACACATAACTGGACCATTATTTTGTGATCTATTTTTGAGGCCAGGGATGGAAAAAGCTGAGTTAGTGCGTGATTGACGAAGTAATGATAAAATTTATTACCATTACCATTTCCATTACCATTACCATTACCACTACCACTACCACTACCACTACCACTACCACTACCACTACCACTACCACTACCACTACCACTACCACTACCACTACCACTACCACTACCACTACCATTACCATTACCATTACCATTACTATTACTATTACTATTGACGCATGCTTTTTGGTTAAAGTAATCCGTGGCATAATTGAAGTGAAGCAGACTAAAAAGAGGATATCAACTTACATTAACGAAACCAATTGATAACTCAATTATACCTTTCTTCATTATTTTTATCTCAGAAAAGAAAACGTAGCTGAATTATAAATTGCGACAATTAACCTAAAAGAAATCCATTTTACCTCGGAAGTTTAAAACAAAACATTACCACCCTTAGAAATTAAATTTCGTACAGCATGTGTGAAGCGAACTGCTTATTCAAAATAGTAGGTACCCAACAGATAGTTACTAAGAATTATCGCGTGATGCTCTCGTGTTTGGAGTTGATTCAGACATTGTGCGAAAAAATTGTATTACCGTGAAGGAAACAAACCAACCCCTTCAGAAAGCACAGAAGAAGCTACTAGAATGCAGTTAGAACGGCCATGACAAACCCAAGCCAAATTAATTTTCTTAAAAGAAAAGGATTCGAGCAAGAGTAAAACCCAGTCACGGAAAAAGCCAGCAGAGAGACAAAGGCCAACAAGAGAAAGAACACAGGCATTCATGTCCCACTAATAATACATATATTATACCAATGTATTAATGTTAACCATCTTAGTTACTGTTTAATTTGACTGTTTAACAAGTTCATCGAGCCGCTTCCATTATTATTGTCAGCTGTTTTTGCTGTTACCCGTTCTAGTTGCATGACTTGTATTATAATATTATAAGTTGTACTGTTATTGTTGTAAATGTATATTTTTAGCGGAGCTCTGCGGGCCGAAGGCCCGTGCGGAGCCCCATACTCATAGAACCCATGCCCGTCATTTTTCATGGTCATGTCCAGCGGAATGTTTCGCGGGAGGCGTCTGTTACATGTGTGTCCGAGCGTCGCACAAGGCTAGCTCGCAGGCGCGTATGACGTCGCAAAACATGTGCAAATGACGCCACACAACATCCGGGATCTTAGCAATTTTGAAACCAAAGCGAGGCTTTGTTTTTCGCGCGGCTACACAACCGAATGTCGCGTCAGCTGTATGCACAGCACTCTCGTTTAGTTTGGTTAACCGTTGAGTTTAGCCGAGAAAACCATTTGCAAAGTTTTTTTTCCCGACATTTATCCGCGGTTTGCTACTCAAGACAGGTTTCACATTTTTCAAACAGTGGTCAAGCCCGCATTTGAGGCTGCGTAACGCTGCAAGTCGAGCGTTTTTGGAGGAATATAGAGCTAAGTGCTTATTTTTAAACCTGATTTCGTCTTAAATTGAGCTAGTAGATTGTCGAAGCATTTGTTTACAGCTAAACTCTTTACTATATTCTTGCTTGCGTGTTTCGGACATTCTAGTCGCGAATTCCATTTCTGACACCATGTTTTTTTCTTTTTAGAAACAACTCAACTCTTATTCATATAAAGCACATGTGGCAGATCATATCACATACTGTACGACAACTATACTAAAGTGACAGAAACTATACTAAGTAATTATGCTAATTACTGGTGACTTTAAATATAGCCATGTTACTACGGTTGGTTTATTTTGTAAACGCTTGTGTGGACGAGTCGTAAAATAAGCTTTGCGGACACCTCTATAATACGGTACGGGCATCTTTTTATTGTTACGGACACTTCACTTGGCCTGGAAGAAACCGTAATTTCATATATTAACTCCACCTCTTATAACTGAACCAGACACCGTCGTAAAATACGGACATTTGGGTCCGTACCTGTGGTGTCCATACTATGGAAGTTCGACTGTGTTCACAAACCAAAAAGTTCTTTGCATGTAACCTGGGACTGAAACCATTTTGCAGCAGAGCAAATCTGTCATAAAGTAGTAAGAGACGACTTATTTTAAACCGGATCACGGTGTTTTCATTAAGGTACTATAACTATCATACTAAGTAAGTAACACAGCGTAGCTAATTACTACCTCAGTTTAAATTTATTACAATTACAATACACAGCTCATGAAACGACCGCTACATACTCACCTTTTAAAGAATGTATTACGGTTTGGTTTAATTTCATAAACGCTTGTGTGAACGCGTCGTAAAATAAACTTTGGGTAGCTTTTCATAAAGCTCTCAACCAATAGCGTTTGATTTATTAACGATCGTAAACACGCTGTTCTCTGAGTTGACTCGATGTCTCCAACAGCCAAACCGACCTATAAAAGAGGCAGAAATAGACTTGAATAATAATGGTGATAAGTCACTTACATATATTTCTACCTTGGCTGCTTAAATAAGGTTTTTGGCACAACGCAAAACTTAGAGTTATAAATATGTATGTGCGACAATTAATTGAAACAGCGGGACGTGTGTTGCGCATGGAATTCGCTGCGCATGCAAAAATGTGACACTACGTCATGTATCGAACCCGGGCTATAAGGAACGAATCTAAAAAACAAACGCTCGGTTGCCATTTCGTTAACTGTAATGATTTTTTGATGGTTGATGACTCCTTTTTAAACAGATATTTTTGCTACATATTCTCTATTCTCTATATATTTCTGCATCAGTCAATTCCAGCAGTTCCCTTATCTTTCTCCAAAACGCTCTCAATTAAATTATTTCAAATCAGTACACTTAAACACAACTATATCAACTACAAGTTCCGTGGACATTTTTGAAAATGGACGTTTTGAGTTAAAAAGAAATGACGATATGTAAAAATAGCAACGACATCACCATGTTGCTATATGGTAACTCCGATTTCGATAAAACGCACTTCATTTTGAACTTCAGTCTAAATCTTGCAAAAGAGCAACACTCGACCTTCCTGGTTTTCAGTCTTGCTACATCGTTGTATTTCATGTTCAAACTGGACAATTATCGGCAAAACCGATCGAGCCACGTCAAATGGGTGTCCATAAAGAAGTTTTGACTGTAACAGTACACAGCAGAGGAAGCAATGTTTGAAATTTAGTCCTTTCTTTTGGCAAAAATGAAAAATTTATGTGTTGTGTTTTTAATTTTCTGATTTTTGTATCTACGTGCCACGAATTTGAAAATGATGAGTGAGTCATCGAAACGTCATTCGAAACTACTATCGCTTATTTTTATTCTTAATAATTCAGTTTATGAACAGGCAGCCCAAGCTTAGTATGTGATGTTTACGCAACGAACGATTTGTAGACTTTGTATGGGAAATCCATTTTAGTCTTATATATGCTAAAATAAAGCTTTAATGTGGAAATAAACTTCACTTACCTCAACATTGTGTTTTCGTTGTGTCTTGTATGCAATTTGGGCGCAAATGATGTCCATTTTAGACGGTTTTGTGGCTTACAAGTTTTCGCGATGTCGTTGGTTGTCGTTTCCACTCATAAAGCGAAGCAAGGCCGGTGACTCCCGGCGACCTCGTCCCACAAATCGCTCTTTCACCACAAAGCGACGGACCGAATCGCCATAAAAACACAACAGCCATAATGCCACATAAATTTTCTATCACATCGACTCGCCTCGGCGATCGCACTGCGATTTTAGGGGGAGAAATTTCAAATAATATTCGGTTTTCTGCAATCTTCCCGACCGTTCAGCTGGTAGTGCGACTACGGCCACTGGAGCGTGACCACGATCATACGACAACAACCAAACAATCACGCGCAATAAGTAGACTGTCAATGGAGGCAAAAGACAAATTTTGCCGCCAGTCAATACACACACTGGCCCCCCTCCCTTGACAGTCTACTTATTGCGCGTGGTTGGTATTTTGAATTGGCCAATGAGAGTGCAGAATGTCGTATGATCGTGGTCACGCTCCAGCCGCTGTAGTCGCACTACCAGCTAAACGGTCGGGAAGATTGCAGAAAACCGAATATTATTTGAAATTTCTCCCCCTAAAATCGCAGTGCGATCGCCGAGACGAGTCGATGTGATAGGTCATTTATGTGGCCTTATGGCTGTGGTGTTTTTATGGTGATTCGGTCCGTCGCTTTGTGGTGAAAGAGCGATTTGTGGGACGAGGTCGCCGGAAGTCACCGGCCTTGCTTCGCTTTATGAGTGGAAACGACAGCCAACGACATCGCGAAAACTCGTAAGCCACAAAACCGTCTAAAATGGACATCATTTGCGCCCAAATTGCATACAAGACACAACGAAAACACAATGTTGAGGTAAGTGAAGTTTATTTCCACATCAAAGCTTTATTTTAGCATATATAAGACTAAAATGGATTTCCCTTACAAAGTCTACAAATCGTTCGTTGCGCAAACATCACATACTAAGCTTGGGCTGCCTGTGGTTTATGCTACTTATAACGTCGTGTATCGTTTCCATACCAACCCAGTCTTCAAGACATTGCCAAACATGTCTTGGAGATAACTGAACAGCTACTGAAGATGGCGTGTGCTAACAATAATCCTCTTGAAAAAGTCGAAAAACCCCCTCCTTTCTTTGCGCGTCTGAGGGTTAACACCGTTTTCTGAGGAAACCTTGTGTCCAGAAAACGACGCACTCAAGAACCAATTCAACGAATGATTCAACCTACAACTAAATATCTGCATATCTAAGTATGTGCATCAGAAAGAACATCACATTGAATTTCATTTTGACAAGAGCGAGGCCTTATTGTACATACCAACAAGTTGACTAGCACGACAGAAACCATCAAAACGAACGTGAAGAACAAACCCATGGTGAGGCCAGGCAAAGGGACATACAAAACATCTGTTCCTGGTATAGTGACGTTATTCACAATGTTTTCCACCAATAAATCAGTAAAATCCAGTTCTCCAGCCATCATAACGTTAATCTTTCCCAGAGAAAACAAAAAGCTTGAGAAAGTACCCTAGGAGGAAACAGATGAGTACAAGCATTAAATTACAGATGGAGAATCACTCAATAATGAATATTTATTATTTCTCGTGTACAACTACCCCTCGTAAGTGACCACTTTTCTGATTGCAATACTGAAGGCATAAAATTCCTACCCCAGGACCTCCCCACCCTCCTTGACCGTGACACAAATGACGAACTGCATGGGTCTACTGCATACAATATTAGCATGCGTCGCAAACTACGAAGTCGCATGCAAATTGAACGGAAAGTCACGAGGAAAAGTTATATCTAAATCGGCTCTTAGAGTAAATATTAAACATATTCTCAATTATCTCATTGGCTAAAGGCACAGCTAATTATTCACGCTAGCATCGAGTACTGGAAAACAACAGAAAGAGACAGTTGGATTTATGATGTGACGTTATATCTGAGACATGCAGTCAGATTTGTACATGCATTGGGAAGGAAATCAGTATAAGATTCAGCAATCCGCGGATTTAGCTTTCACATGATAGTGACTCACAATTCAGTCAAGCTCAGTCTTAGCCTATTCGGGAGAACACAAACCTCAAACTACCATTACTACAATGTTAATTGTCATCAGTCAGACATGAAGAAAACAGATAATTTGCACTAAGAAAAAAAAACAAAGTAATTATTATTTAAGATCTATTTACAAACAAATTGGCAGCAAGGTGCGCGAAAAGGAAATCTCTCGCCATCTTACTTACCTGGTGCTTGAGTAGAACATAAAATACCAACGAAAAGCCTACCAAGGCAATCATGAAGGTGCATATCACTTTGACAAAAGTGAAGAGAACCTCGACGTACATTGTTACATACAGGCCAAGTCCACCAAAACGACGAAAACACAACGTCAAATTTATGTAACACAGAAGTAAGCCAACTATTCCGGCAATCCATTGCGTTCTTGTGCTGTAGAGGTCTTCCTTCCCAAGTGCATGAGGAAGGATGAAGACAATTACCGTCCCATTCATCACCAACTCAAGCACGTTTGTGGGATCCATAACGTACGCCAAACGCATCCACACAAGTTGAATTATTTCCTTTATGAATTGAGCGATCAAGAAGGCAAATATTATAACTGGTGCTACCTTCTCGAAGTTCGATTTCTGATTTATTTGTTCACTCTTTGTGTCGGATAACAGTGTACTTCTGTCTCTTGCCTTAACAATGAAACACGAGAACAAAATGACAAAAATTCCAAATACAAGGGTGTTGAAGATGGTGATGAACTTTCCGAGCATCATCCACTTGAATCGAAGTAATACTTGCGTAACAACATGATTTAGCAGCTTTTGACGCTTGTATTTGGCCATGGTAGCAGGGGCGAAGAAGAAATCACAATCTAAATTTACGTCTGGATCCAGAAGCTTCATATTGAACTTGACGGAATAGTCTTCATGCGAAGGAGGCAGGGGACTGTAAGTGATACACTGATCAAGAGCAACTTCTGCGACGTCGGGTAGCTTTTCTATTAACTTCAGCATTGGACGGTTTCCACGATCCGTGCCAAAAAATACTTCTTCCCACCTAAATAGATAAGATTCATTTTAGTTTTACACTCTGAGACTGATCATAACGCAATCTAACACAATAATAAAGACGGCAACTTTCAATGCTTTATTCTAATCTTGAAACAATTCTAACTTGCTCTAACATACGTGCAAAGAATGGGCCCATTATTAAAAGGAAAATTCCGGAGCGGACTCCCCATCTTTCAACTCGTCCCGGTAATGTTTCTTTCAAGGAAACGGTTGGGGATGGGGCGTAAAATGGACAAAATTATTTTAAAGATTTTCCAGAGACTTTTTCAAGTGCTTGCTGTCGTCTTTATCCCTCAGACACCGTTTGGTAAAAGTTTGTTGCTATGGTTATGATATGCGATGCCATTGGTAGCATAAGGTCAAGCCATTTTTAAATAAGAATATTTTTTTTTCTAGCCTTTCAGTAGCAAAGTGTTAAAATGAATCATATTTTGCAAGTATGGCACGAAAAAAAAAATCGATTTTCATAAAATTTGGAATAAAATCCAATATAGCGCCATTTTGGACGACGTCAAAACGTCCCCAGCATTACCATTACCCATAATATTAACCTTATAGCACACCACATGCTATCTATAAAAGTTAAACTCTTTTTTCAAAAAAATGTAACACGGGGATGTAAGTTTGTTTGTGCGTCCGAAGCTAAAAGCAGCGGGCACCGTCAGCGTAGAAATATAAGCCGCTCTTGTGAAAAGATACCGATGTTACTGTAGGTTATTTAATGCCTAACAATCAGCCGGTTGGCATTGACTCGAACCCCATTCTATTCGATATGACTAATCAACCCTCGTTGTAGGGAATGACCACTGAACCCTCTGAAACCCTACCTGTGATGCTTTACGAGTGTCTTTGCCACATCTCCTGCTTCCCATTCAATAGCGACATCTAAGCAAGTCATGTCCCTGTTGTTTCTGGCTGTGACGTCAGCGCCTTCATCCAACAGGTACTGGAGTACATCAGCACTATTGTACCTACAGGCGAAGTGAAGTGGAGTGTTTTGATCGAGGTCTTTCTCTTCCAATGTACTCGGCAAAAGCCAATCCGTTAAAACCTGGACTGTTTTTAATGAACCTGCCTTGACCGCCAAATGAAGAGCCGTGCAATTGTTTCTATCTGTTATTGTGACGTCAGCGCCTTTTGAAATCAGGAGCTCACAAGTTTTTCTGGAATGACACATTTAAAATGATAAATCCACGCAAAAAATATCCAGATTACAAAAACCATACGGCGCAATAGGGACAATAGGGTGTAAGTAAGAAGTACAGTTAATGACAGTCCTGCTAATCGTCGGTTTAGATGGTACCCATTTACACACACCTATAGGGAGAGGGGGTAGAAAATGTGGGGTGTTATATTTTGGTTTAGGAAACAAATCAAAGCAGATCTAGAAAATATCTCTAACCACCGTACTACCGTGATGCAATGCATAATGCAGCATTATGCAATAAACCATGCAAATCATAGTGCGGAATAGACTATTCTTGTCATTACTTACGTGTGTTTATTGCTGGCAGCCAAATGAAGAGCAGTCATTCCACTGTCGTCTCTTAAACTCAAAATGGATGCGAAGGCTCGGTATTTAGAGAGTGCAAGTACGCAATCCAGTGAACCAGTTTCGGCCGCAATGTGAAGAGGTCCCTTCTCGCTTATATCACGTCCTTCTACACAAACTCTATTTTCCAAAAAAATTTCTAAAACCTTGAATAGAAATTAAGAGAATTGATGTCAGGTTAACTTACATAATATACATAACATACATAATATTACATTACATTATTATTACATAGGGTTTAATTAACAGGAAGATAGTAAGAGAAATTTTTTCATATGAAAAATGTGTGCGCGTTCGATTCTAACTTACGAGTTGTATCAAATGGGAAATTAAGCGTGTTTGGATACTCTAAGTGTTTTAAGGCTCTCGCATTAAACCGTTCATTTTTTTCTAGCAGTCCATCTCAGCTAATATTGGTGAATATTTACCGAGACGAATATTCGCCTTCGGCTAATAATTGTTAAGTACCTCACTAGTCTCCAGTTCACATGCCAGGTGAAGCACGGTCTTCAAATCTTTGTCCTTCATTTGTACTAGAACTCTATCGTTGTCCAATTCTAGCAATGCTTTCACCATTTCGGGCTTTCTATACATTATAGCCAAATGAAGAGCACTGTTTAATGAATAATCTGTTGCTTTAAGGTCAGCTCCGTGGTCAACCAACCGCTTGATGGCTTGGACTGATCCATGCGTCACCGCTATAAGAAGAGGCGTCATCTCCAACGCATCCTTTGCTTCTGGGTCAGCCCCAGACTCTACCAGAATGTCTACTATTCGGTCGTGATTGAACGCTGCAGCACTGGAAACAAGTTGGACAATTATAAAGTTTCTGGGCGATAAGAAGGTTTCTGATTGAACTAAAATAGTGCTCACAATAACTTTCATAGTTCATGACATGACGATGTGATACAGATTTATATGCTGGTATGTTCTGCAAGTTGCAGGTATTACTAAGTAAACGAATCATAACGGATCAAATGGTATAACCCTGGGACGTACAAGGCGGGGGGAGGCGGGTGGTTGCCCCCTTCCCGTTAAGGTTTTTCTCCGATATTTTCAAGATTATTTAAGATTAGCACATGCCGTTTTCAGTGGCTGTTCATTTATCCTTGAGACACATTTTAATAAACTTTGGCGACAACCGGTTGCTATGGTGACGAGAAATGACGTCATAAGTCAACACGTGGTCAACCCATTGTTGAAGAAAAATGCGTGTTATTCACCTTTTTTCAGCGAAAAAAACATATAAAATGCTACCAAAAGCATCAAAATGATTAACTGTATGTTATTTTGCAACCCTAGCAAACAATATTTACAATTTTTGCATTTTTCCGATAAATTTGAATTTTTAGTAAAATCCAAGATGGCGGTCATCTTGGCGACCATTTTGGATGACGTCACAGCTTCCCAGGAGCGCCAAACCCACAATATTTGCCTTATCTTGTAGAGCACATCGCGGGCTATCTATTAGATATAAAATATTTCCGAAATATTGCAACATCGCAAAAAAAACAAGGGGGGCTACAACACCCCCCCCCCCCCCCTTGTACCACGTTGGGGTATAAGTTTGCGAGTACGTCCGAGTCAAAGTAAGTAAGAGTCAAAATGGAAAATACCCTAAAAGCAACACAGACGTATCCGTGGAATATCTCGTGATCATACTGTCAAACTACTCCTGAAAAATGGTAGTAAGCTAATTTTCAAATCTTCGGTGTTTATGAGAGATTTTAGGGAATTCATTTTTACCACATTATAGTTATTCCACCTCGTTTCTTTACCACTACACAGTAAAGGCATTCTTTCACATACTCCAATTCAAGAAAGTTACATCTTTCTAACTAACAAATATTTTCACAGCACAAAATTCAAGTTTCTTCATAACAGCAGATCCATACCTATTTTACCTGTGTAATGGTGTTCTTCGGTTTCCATCCCTGATGTCAGTGACTGCACCATAGAGTATAAGAAGCTCAACTATAGACAGGTGACCCTGTTTGGCTGCCAAATGAAGTGGAGACGCAGATGCCACCAAGTTGACAGCTTCATGATCCGCGCCGTGGCGTAACAATAAGTCTGCCACTCTCTCGTGGCCTCCGTTGCAGGCGTAGTGAAGAGGAGTAAAACCTTCTGAGTCTTTTTCATTCAGAAATTCATGTAGGGTAGTAAGCCTTTTGGAAGCTGTTTTATAACGAAGACAAATTATTAGCTAGACTTCCAGAAAGTTTCTCAAACGTGTTAGTTAATTTATATTTAACATGTTTAGAGAGTTCGGGACTGCTATATATACATGTAGGTAATATACTAGAATGGAAGCTCTCTTAACGGATATTCTCGTAAGCGGACAGCTCTACTTACGACCGCCTTTACTTCACAAAACCCCGTTTGAACTCCCATATAAACTCTGAATTGACACATTCCCGTGAGCGGCCGCGGACACTTTCGGGGTAATGATTTAGACGTTTCTTTTGTTTTTAAGCTCTCGTAAGCAAACACCCGAAAGGAAATCCGATTAGCCTCTTAATCATATTTTAATTAGTCAACTTCACATCGCTGTTCGTTACAATAATTTTTTTACAGTGTATTGATTACAGTACCATATTTCAGTGTTTGTTTTGTCGTCAAACACATCCGGTTACATTTCGAAACACCACTTGTATGCTTGTGACTGGAATAAAAACGCCCTCCGCACGACAGTGTGCACAGGGGGTGACAACTCTAAGAAGGCCTGTTTCGGGAGAAATTCAAAATTCTTCCGGGAATCTGAAGATTTTTCGGGGTACTCGAAAAATTTTCGGGGAAACATGAGATAATGTTGTTAAAATTTCGGGAAGTTTGAAATTTTTGCGAGAATGTCTCGGAAATAATCGGGAAGATATTCCAAATTTTCGGGACAACTTTCAGTTCCACACGGTATTGCTCAAAAAGCGTTTGTTAGAGTTGTCACCCCCTGTAGTGTGCCAAGGCATGGCAGACATTTTAGTGTCCCCATAAAAAATGTACTGGCAAGGAATTTCTAAGCCGTATCCGTCATATCAGGCTGCTCCTCCGTTTTACCTTTCTTTGTTCCCCGCTTTAAAAACTTGCTAACAGAAAGATACAGTACTCATAACCATTTGTAAACTGTATCACTGCATTTTATTGCGGTGAGACTGTTAATGTGGGTTGCAATTATGATTTGTTCTTTAATCACTAAGGTCACTAATGCACCGTTCAAACGTCGAACTTCACATGTGCCGAATCTAATGCAAATGAGCAAAAACAATAGATTTTGCTCATTTGCATTATATTCGGCACATGTGAAGTTCGACGTTTCAACCGGGGTTAAGGGCCAGCCTAGTACTGCAGTATACAGTACTGTATACAGTTATCGCTATTATCGCGGCATTGCGTAAGGCAGTAAAACAAAAAAAAAATCGATTAATAGGGTGGTATTTTTCTTTTTTGCATTCCCAATGTTTATTGTTAGCTGGGCAAGCTCCCGTAAGAGGTCATCTATCCCTTATAACTCTAGTGGCCGCTTACGAGAACCATTCTTGTAAGTAGTCATCTATCCCTTACACCTCTAGTGGCTGCTTATGAGAACCATTCTCGTAAGCGGTCATCTATCCCTTACATCTCTAGTAGCTGCTTACGAGAACCATTCTCGCAAGCGGTCATCTGTTCCTTACATCTCTAGTAGCTGCTTACGAGAACCATTCTCGTAAGCGGTCATCTATCCCTTACACCTTTAGTGGTTGCTTATAAGAACCATTCTTGTAAGCGGTCATCTATCCCTTACACCCTTAGTGGCTGCTTATAAGAACCATTCTTGTAAGCGGTCATCTATCCCTTACACCTTTAGTGGCTGCTTATGAGAACCATTCCCGTAAGCGGTCATCTATCCCTTACATCTCTAGTGGCTGCTTACGAGAACCATTCTCGCAAGCGGCCAGCTCCAGTTACGGACACCTTTTTCTTGTCCCGAGAGTGTCCGCTTACGAGAGCTTCCACTGTATTCCAAAAATTTTACTGTGCTTGTATCAGAGTCACAATGAGCTTGTATCAGAGTCACAATAGCTTAGTAGACAACGCCTCAGAATATATATTTTATTTTATTTTATATTTTGTGTTGTGTTGTGTTGTTGTGTTGTGTTGTAGCTTGTTGTGTTGTGGTGTGGTGTGTTGTGTTGTGATGTGATGTGATGTGATGTGATGTGATGTGATGTGATGTGATGTGATGTGATGTGATGTGATGTGATGCGATGCGATGCGATGCGATGTGATGTGATGTGATGTTATGTTATGTTATGTTATTTTATTTTATTTGGTTAATTTAGGGGCAGGACAGGGCAGAAAATAGAAAGGTCTAGGTCAAGGTCTAGGGGGGATAGAGGGTGAGTAGGAGATTGGGGAAAAAGGGGAAGAGAGTGCGGGGTAGAAAGGGAAGAGGTGGAGGACAAAAAGGAGTACAGAACAAGACAAAGCGGGTACACTCGGGCAGGGTGGGCAATGAAGGTAAGGTAGAAGGGTGACAGGTGAATGGTGGTTTGCACATCTGACGGCAGGATTAACGATAGAGTTGGGTGGGTGATAAGAGTTGGCCAGAACAAAAGGGCGGGGATAAGAGCTTGCTCGCAGCCTAGGTGAGCCAGCACTGTAGACTAGAAAGTTTATCAAAGGTGTAAGTTACTTTATTTCGAGCTATCCGTACCGTGGCAAGCCCTTTTACCGTGGAAGTTCCACGGGTCATGCTAGTATTGATTATATTGAAGATATAAGTGCTGCTATGTTGCCTATGTAAATTTTACCTATATGTCATGTAAAACTGAGCTGAGTTGAATAAATCATCTTGTCTTGTCTATGTTGGCGAAACTACCTTAATACTAAGCCTAATTATAATTTTACCCGTATTCTAACCCTCCTTCCTGTCCATGATTTCGACTGTACCATAAATTATAAGAGGACATTGTCATAGGTTTCCAATAGCAGCGCCAAAACCCATAATGTGAATATAATGTTGTGGAGCAAATCACAGGCTATCTATTAATGTAGAATCTTATCAAAGTATAACACATTAAAACCGTTTATCGGCTGTCTTTTGGAAGAGAAGCACTTTACGTCGCGGGTTGCGAGTCGCGAGTGAAAGTCGCGGGTGCGGTTTCAGGTGATAAGTGCGGGTGCGGGTAAAAGGTGCGGGTAAAAGTCGCGGGTAACAAATAATCAAAAAATAAAATAAAATACCAAAAATTAATAAAGAAAAAATCACCAAAAAACTTACTTCTCCCAAAGCGGGGTTTCGAATTTTGTCGTCCACTAATCATACTAGAAATTTGCTGTGGCATATAAGCCACAAAGTGACTTTTCACTATTGTTAACAGATCGAATTCCAATGTAAAAATTTTGTTTTTGTTTCTTTTTGTATATACGAACTCACATACGATTAAAAAATTAAACCTTATTGGCTGCCGCGCGCATTTGAATAACGTAATGGAATAAAACAAACCGACATGCGCGCGCGCGTCTCAAGCAGTTTAAGGCCTGGGTTTAAAGTGTGTTCGGAAAATTTGGTTGACACTTACTATCTTCACCGAGAATGTAGAATCTTATCAAAGTATAACACATTAAAACCGTTTATCGGCTGTCTTTTGGAAGAGAAGCACTTTACGTCGCGGGTTGCGAGTCGCGAGTGAAAGTCGCGGGTGCGGTTTCAGGTGATAAGTGCGGGTGCGGGTAAAAGGTGCGGGTAAAAGTCGCGGGTAACAAATAATCAAAAAATAAAATAAAATACCAAAAATTAATAAAGAAAAAATCACCAAAAAACTTACTTCTCCCAAAGCGGGGTTTCGAATTTTGTCGTCCACTAATCATACTAGAAATTTGCTGTGGCATATAAGCCACAAAGTGATTTTTCACTATTGTTAACAGATCGAATTCCAGTGTAAAAATTTTGTTTTTGTTTCTTTTTGTATATACGAACTCACATACGATTAAAAAATTAAACCTTATTGGCTGCCGCGCGCATTTGAATAACGTAATGGAATAAAACAAACCGACATGCGCGCGCGCGTCTCAAGCAGTTTAAGGCCTGGGTTTAAAGTGTGTT
Organism: Cladopsammia gracilis; assembly: GCA_022457155.1. Lineage (NCBI taxonomy): Eukaryota > Metazoa > Cnidaria > Anthozoa > Scleractinia > Dendrophylliidae > Cladopsammia > Cladopsammia gracilis. The sequence continues at coordinate 1,009,194 of JAJGOT010000178.1, forward strand.
CGGAAAATTTGGTTGACACTTACTATCTTCACCGAGAAAACCTAGATCAATATAGATCAATACAGAGATGTAATCTCTGTCTTAAGGAAAAATTCTTAATCATTTGCCGCCCTGACCTGTCATCACTTAATAAACGTAACGAACTTGTATCTTCTTGCCGTCACCGTAACAAAGCGTTGCTATGTAACAACTAAACATCCGAGCATTCAAATTTTGTATATAAGCGATGGTTATGTTTATTCTTTAATAAAATCCCCTGAAGAGTGAGCAATCACGAAACAGGCTTGTAGGGATACAAGTGTAGTCTTTTTCCTGTTTTAAATATTTATATATATATATATATGTATATATAAACAAATTCTTGAGTAGAATGGATAACGTAGAGCGCTCAACTATAGAGGAGCATTGACTATAACTTCATGAGAGTTCAGACTTCAGGAGTAATCATCGTTTTATTGCGACAGCTCTGTTTCGTATGGTCCAAAATTAAAAGGACCACACTCATCAGGCAACTTGAACGAATGACCGGTAAAATGGAATACAAGCAGTAAAACGTAATTTAATGGTAATTGAGCCGAGTGCGTATGGGATTGCACGCGAGGTTTCGGGAACGAGCGCATAGCGTGATTCAATTACCACTTTATTACATTAATTTTTGGAAAATCACAATTTAATTGCTTAATTACAGGATTTTAGTCAGTGATGTACCACAATTTTATTGACGCAGAAAACGGTTTGTAAAAGGCAAAACCTGATACACTTTTACATCTTATTTTGTCAAACGGCACGCATTTGCTACCTAGCAACCATTTTTGAATTTTCGTATTTTACTGCTTGTATTCCATTTTACCGGTCATTCGTTCAAGTTGCCTGATGAGTGTGGTCCTTTTAATTTTGGACCATACGAAACAGAGCTGTCGCAATAAAACGATGATTACTCCTGAAGTCTGAACTCTCATGAAGTTATATGTATATATATATATATATATATATATATATATATATATATATATATATATATATATATATATATATATATATATTATACCTGGATTTTTGAAAAGGGGGTCCACGAAAATTACAGCAATTTCACTACAAATAGCCCAAACAAGGGTTTTTATGACCCCAATCAGCCCGAAAATTACAGAGTCTTTTCTTCTCTCGCCCCACGCAACCTTTCCCATCTTCTCTCTCTTCTCTGTGATTTTCGGGCTGATTGGGGTCATAAAAACCCATTTTTGGGCTAGTTTTACTGAAATTGCTGTAATTTTCGTTGACCACCTTTTCAAAAATTCAGCTAGATATTTCAAGCAAATGCTGTGGAGTGTTCCAGAAAGCGCTGACTTTGGCCGGATATTGCTTTTTGGTACTTTTCCTGATCATTGTCGCCAATTCATTAACCGTTTTACTCTTTTCCCTTGATTTATCATTCGCCGGCGAACGATGAATTGGCATGCTCATTATTAGAAGGGAAAGCCCTCAATCGACTTGACATAAACACTATCCATCTATTAGCATACGGTCATTTCTTATAAGCTACTAGTTGAAAGATGCTGTTTTAACTGTGTTAAATTTTCTTTAGTTTAGCTGTGCCCTGAATGTATCTGAAAGCGACTAAATTAGAGTAAAAAAATGTGACATTTCTATGTGCACCTCAGAAGTAAGAAATTCAATGCAAACAAGACAACTTTTCACAAAGATATAAAATAAATTGTACTGGCCACAAAAAGCAAAAATCTCATGAAGGTTAACAGTCTCGTATACGCCAAACATGTTTTAAAAAGAACTAAAATAATGACAATAAGGCTGGTTCAAGGCATTTTGCTAGCATTATATTGAGACAGGGGCCACAAATATTTGAATTTGTGTCACACATGCATATTATCTGATTGAATTTGTTAAAGCAAGGCTCTAGAAATTTCAAGTACGTTTTAACAATTTCACACTTAAGGCGAATGAAAAGCATTTAAAAGAATCTAGTTAGGCTGAAAATGGCATCCTAATTGCTGACAGTTCACGACAAGTTGCTCTCGGCAAAAGTGACAAAGCTTTGCAATGAATTCGAAATTAACAACCAAAGCACAAATAATTAAGTCTTATTAACCTTTTAGTAGGTCAAGCGATACGGTTTATAGCAAACGTTCGCCGCAGATAAATCTAGAACCCAGAATGGGCTATGTAAGGCACTATTGCTTTAACTAAACACAGAAGAAGCTGTTTTATGCCTTGCACGGAATATACTAAACAGATGAATCGACATACCTGTCACTGACAGCTGATCAGCATTTGTCAACAACAACTCGACCAAGCCGGAAATCACACAATGAAATTCCTTTGCAGCAGTAAAAAGGCTTCCGGGAAACTACCGATACTTTTTCCATGATTCTCACAAGCAAAATACAATCAAATAACTCGAAAAAACTCACGCTCTTGGCAAGTAAGCATCCACAAACATTTGTCTTCGCAGTAATTTTATTCGAGTTCCCGGATGTAGACTCGCATTTAACAGGGGAACACATTCTCTTGCCTTCAAAACAAATTTTTACTAAGTCTGTGGCTGGGTCAAAATTCACCAACAATTCGGCTGCTGTCTAATAGATATGACCCGTAGAAGCTCCTTTTTGAGGCCAGAGACTTGTTACCGCCAAGAACAAAGCGCCAATATCCGTAACCTTTTCGTCTCGGCCCGAGATCAAAAGTGGAGCCCGTTTAGCCTCAAAAGAGACGAAATACAGTAAGATATCAGGACGAGGACAGACTGTGCCAATCGCCAGCTTTCTTTCCCTCACGGGACTTAATGATGTCCTCAGGAAAACTTTGTTCAAGGCGGCCAAAAGGAAATCTACTGAAAATAACCGACAAAGTAACCCACTGATTTCTAGCGCGCGCACTGGCTTCGAAACGTTTGAGTCTGTCATAGTAGAGAATCATGGGAAGTAAAGAAGGGAGGGGCTGGGGGGGGGGGGGGGGCGGTCGTTTGTTGCTTTTAAGATAATTTCAAGCTGTGGAGTGTTCTAGAAAGTGCCGACTTTGGCTGAAAATGGCTTTTTGGCACTTTTTCCAATCGTTGTCGTCAATCTATCGAGATATATACCTGGATTTTTGAAAAGGGGGTCCACGAAAATTACAGCAATTTCACTACAAATAGCCCAAACAAGGGTTTTTATGACCCCAATCAGTCTTTTCTTCTCTCGCCCCACGCAACCTTTCCCATCTTCTCTCTCTTCTCTGTGATTTTCGGGCTGATTGGGGTCATAAAAACCCATTTTTGGGCTAGTTTTACTGAAATTGCTGTAATTTTCGTTGACCACCTTTTCAAAAATTCAGCTAGATATATATATATATATATATATATATATATATATATATATATATATATATATATATATATATATATATATATATATATATATATATATGATGGTTGACCAAACCCGTCCGATGACTCCCAGTAGAGAGGGCCTCCCAGGGGTTTCGGGGAACAAGGGAACATGGCCAATTTCAAGGGGAACAGAGAAAAAAATCTTGGGGAACACGGGAACATTGAAACAGTTTTGCGGATCACGGGAACAAACATTGTCAAGATTGTGAAGGGGAATCTGACAAAAAATTGAAACAAACGACGTAAAAAACACTTTTCTGACGTTTGTCCCAACATTGTCTCTTTTTAAAATCGATTTTGCGTCATTTGCTACTTTCTATAAATGCAACCAACAGTTTGCAGAGTATGGCAGAACTAGACGAGATCTCGCGCGTGCAGAGCCTTAGCCGCGTGCACCGCGTGCAATACGACCGGAAGTCCGGAACTCACGCATGCATGGTTGATGATGCCGCTTAAAAAGAATAGCAATATTATAAAAGAGTTGATCTTCCTAAATCAAAGCAAGCATTAAAAAAAAGGTGAACACGATTTTGCCCGGCTGCTTTGAACATCTAAACCTTCTTTTTTCGCCAACAAGTCAAATAATTTACTATTAAAGTTGACCTTTTCGATGTGTGTTCTAAAAAATAAAGCATATTTCAACTTAAAAACGAAGTTATTGCTTATTTACTTCCCGTTGCTGCCTGTACAGAAGAAAAGTGACAAACAACTGAAATCGCCCCACAATGCATTGCCAGCTTAGTGCTCTGCAGAACGCCTATTTTGAATGAAAAAGAAATCATTGTCATGTAGTCCATGTGGATCTAGTGTGTTAAGTCTATAGGCCCATTGGCCCTCCTTTTCTCGCAAATGTTCCTCACCATTCACCCGGTCAATCAATTGAATGCTCATGTCACTCAGTCCATTATGTCCCTCACTCCAGAAGTGTCGGTACAATAAGTTATCTTTTCCTTTCTCAGCCGGCCCTAACCTCTCGTGGCATCTGATCCTAGACTTGTGGTTTTTAAACCTCAGTCTAAACTTTGTAACTGTTGAGCCAACATGCTGTAACGAACTTTCTTGCAAGTGATTAAGTAAACCACATTACTCGAGTTACAATGAAGGTACGTTGTAATTAATCGTGTACTTTCTATCGTTCTGTGAGCTCATAAAATGGCTCTTCTCTTCCAATATCCAGCTGTAATTATTATGTTCGGAATGATAAAAACCTACAAAAAAGGTAAATTTTCATTAACATAACCATATTTTTTAATTGGATCATGTGATCAGTTAAGGCTGACAGCTTAAATCTGTAAGTCAGGAGTGAGAAATTGCTCCATAGGCGTGAGCTGGTATGAGATTGGAGTTTTGGAGTTGCAGGCGTGGGACTTGGCAGGTATGTTCTATGCCACCATGCAGAACTTAAGTAATATAATAAGTTTTCATTGTCAACTGAAGACAAAAGTAAGCAACCCGGGACTGCTGTGCATTTCTAGCAGGCTACTGTTAGAGCACAATCCATCAAATATCAGTATAGACAATTAATATTTATCTTAGGAATCAACAAAGAAATATGTTTAACAGACTTATTAAATCATTGATGCATTTTGTCTATACAAGTTTATAACTTTATTTATATAACACCTTATTGATAATTATCTGCTAAAATGTGCACTGACAATATGTGGACATTTACTCAATGGCAATAATTCACAGTTCTCCACCCAATTGTGGGTCTCAAGAAGCTTTGGATTTTTGCTTAGAGCAGGGCTTTATAAGACATGATAATGACTGACTAAAATCCTCACTGCCATGCCTCAAGCCCCAATATGTTGGGCCAAGGAATAAAAATGTAATTCTTGTTTGGCTGCTATTTTCAGGAAAAAGAGCAGACTGAAGGGCTCCACATTTTGCTGTTGAACCTAGGAAAAGAATAGACTTCATTAGGAAGCCACTCCATGAAAAGAAAACAATAACTAACATATAAGCCTTTAGTTATTAAGGTTATAAAAGCTCATATATAAATTGCAATGTTCAAATCTCATTATTAGAGTGTAGATTGCACAAGGATATGAATCAAATATCACGTTTTTCCTCAGAAGACAGAAACTTTGATCTCAAAAGGTCGAAGCAACCTTAGAAATTACAGCTTTCGCACACTTGTGATAACCTACGAAAATGACCGAACTTTAATCGCAAACAACCGAAAATTGGTGAGAGGTACGATGTGGTACGACGTCCTAAATTAAAAGAATAACTTTTTCTACAAAAGATGGTGCGATTTTCGTGGCTAGAACCCACGCGATATAGCGTCAAGAAACGAACGCGTTGGTTGACTACACAACGTGGACGAAAGCCGCCATATTGGACCGGCTTGCGAGGAAGCCTAATAATAGCGAATTCTACTACAAAAATTGAAATATAAACAAGTAAATAGAAAAAGTAGCAACATACCTTTCATGAAAACTCCTTTACTGGAAAAAGCGGACTTCATATTTGAAGAAAAACACACTAAAAAAACATGAGATGTTGCGTGCAGAAATTCTCGCAGAAAAGACTGAATGAATACGTTGATCTAATTGGTCGACTACTCCTACCAGGATACCTTTCGGCCCAGAACCAACCTCCTCTGGTGCTCTGCAGTCCAAATAGGGCTCAATACACCGAGATATGCAGGTTCCTTGCTGTGATAATGAGAATGTCACTGTCCCCCCACATGCTGAATCGTGCTATCATTTTTCGCGTTGATTCTGAATTGCTACAATGCATGGGCCGCCGCAAAACGTCTTTTTCCTTGCTTTTCACTCTAGATGAGACACGTCAAATTGAACAAAGGAAACTTGGATTTCATTTTTAGTGCTCACTGGCTGTGTTTTCACGAGGCGGTTTTTCTCGCTTAACATTCCTGTAGGTGATTTGTTTACTGACCGCGTTAAGCAGCTTAAAAACTTTATGTGTTTTCACGGACAGAACTTTATTCATTTTTCTTATACCATGCGCGATATATTTTTTTTGTTAAAACAATAGAAAATTAGAACACAAAAGAACGACAATACAATACCCTTCTTTGTTGTTTGAACGCTGGCGAAACGTGATTGGCCGAAATTAATTGCCGACAAGCTTAAGCGACTTGGTTTGGTGGCTTAAATTTAATGAGAATTCTATTGTAGTTCGCCGACTCGCTTAACTTTAAGCGAGTTGGACAAGCAACTGTTTTCATGAGATTTCCGACTGTCACTCGCTCAGAGACTTGAAAAATCGCTCGTGAAAACACGGCCACTTTCGTCGTTCGTGTTCACTTTCGGCGCGGTCGCACGAAGGAATTTGTTAAAAACGCTTCAAAACAAGATGGTTGCAAATCACCCATGCGAAACAGCTGGTGGTTGAAGTACCACGTTGAAGACGCAGAAAAGGCGATTTGCGATTTTACAAACCAGTCCATGTTATGAAAAGCCAATTTACTCCATACTTTAAAATAGACCTTTCTTACGCGGCGGCCATGTTGAGTCCCAGTCCCAGTCCAAGTTTTTCGCTGCGAGGCTAGACATGCAGAATGTTGGTAGCTTCTTGGTGTTGCGGATGGTGTGATCACCAAATGACGTATGACAAAAGATTCAAAAGACACTGAACAATACCCACACCACAACACAAAAGCTAACCAACAATGGCTTCCGCAACACCAAGAAACACCCAGAATGTTTTGTTTTAATGCAAAATAAAGGCTGCGTGATACAGTCCGCCACGCGAGAGTCCGCGGTATTACGGTATTATCCGTGGATGACAAAAAAGTATAAACCTACTTTGTGAGACATAAATTCGCTGTTACATTTGTATTTATCGCTCGTGTAATATAATATTAAGTAATGTTGTTAATTAAGTTCATTGTACTACTTCCATTGCTGTATTTTAGGATCACCAATTATTATAGTTACTCGTGGCGAAGCACACGAGTTGTAAATCCGGCGTTGACTTTTCATGTTTTTTTTTCGTGTCACATTAGCGCATGCAAATTTATGCACGCATATTTAAGTCTATATCGACGACTATATGGCTTTCGGCCATGAAATACATACCGTAAAATCTCTCCGTTTGTGTAGTCGAGAAGCAAGATAAAGAACTACTGCGTACAACTGCACACTTTCAAGACAATTCAAGGCGTTCATGGATGGATAGGACCGGTTGATATTGTGTTCGCCGCTTATTCCCGTGGGAGTTTTGCTCTGGCAAGTTCTGTGTTTTATATATTAAACTTGCCATTTGCTTAGCGATCGAGCTCCGGGTGTCAGCTACTGAATCTAGTGAATGCAGTGTAGTCTTACTTTTAAACCCGTGTATACGTGAAAGCATGATGAACAGGTTATCGGCAAGGGTGTTTAAATAAAATTTACTGTCTCACTCACTCACTCACTCGCTCCTTCCATCAGCTGTAAACTTAGTGATCCTTAGTGAGCAAATGCTTTGTTACGAGCACGTTTCGTAACAGGAATTCAAAGTGAATCCAACGATAACAATAATTAATTTGATGTAAACGAATATAGACAACAATAAGCTTACAGATGTTTCGCATTTGGAGTTTTTAGTGCAACATTAAAATCGATCTAAAAGGATTTTGCAACCTAAACACGCGTTCTGATGGTTATCTAGCTTAAAATAATGAAATTTAGTATGTGTTCTTGGACAGCGCAGTGATTGAGTTTGTGGCTTAGTCCCGGACGGCCCGAGTTCGAATCTCCGTGAAGTCTCCTTTTTTTTTCCCCCTTTTTTTTTTCTTTTTTCGAATTGGACATTATGAAAGTGATGTACTTTTTTTTTCGTTCGTCAAAAATCCTTACGTTTAATTTAAAAAAAATATATATCGAACTGTGTCGGTGTGAAAACGTAAGCTTACGGCAATATTGCGTTACGCGTTACGCGTTAGCATTTCTTCTTCTCGGGTTGGCTCTTAGGAGCCTTTGATTAGACATAATTTTAAGCTTATGTTTCTCTGTAAAAGCACTCAAATCACTTGGGAATCAATGCTGCAATGAGTTAACGGCGCCACGAGTTCAAGCTGTGTACAGCTTCTTGTTTTAAATATTTTTGTAATTTTTGTAAAAGTCTTCTTAATTTTTTACGGCTAACTGGAAGACCACTTATAGTGAATGTGACACCATGATGAAATAAAGATTGTAATCGTAGTAGTAGTAGTAGTAGTAGTAGTAGTAGTAGTAGTAGTAGTAGTAGTAGTAGTAGTAGTAGTAGTAGTAGTAGTAGTATTTATTTATTTATTTATTTTGGTATTTTATTGTTATTGGTAATTTGTTGCTACCCGCGACTTTTACCCGCACCAGCGACTATTACTCGCACCCGCACCTATTACCCGCACCCACACTCGCGAATTTTACTCGCGACCCGCGACATAAAGTGCTTCTCCTTTTGGAGTTGCGGATGTTGCGATCACCAAATGACTTCACAGCAACAGATTTAAAAGACAATGAACAATATCCACCCCACAATACAAAAGCTTAAAAGACAATGAACAATATCCACCCCACAACACAAAAGCTTAAGAGACAATGAACAATATCCACCCCACAACACAAAAGCTTAAAAGGCAATGAACAATATCCACCACACAACACAAAAGCTTAACCCTATTCGGCCTGGGCTTTTTTTGAGTTCCTGAGCCTGGGGGGGGGGGGGGGGCACATTGTGCCCCCCCCCCCCCCCCCTTCGTAACTTCGAGAACATTAAGGCTACGTCAATGAAACCAAGAGGGTAGTACATAGTACGTCCGAAACTGTCTCCTTTGCGGTCCGCACAATGGAACAATGCCGTCATATGACGTAGTTATTAGGTAATTAGTTATACGGCCGCCATCTTGGATTTCTGAAATTTTTTAGAACCTCTTAAAAACCATCCAAACTCACTCAAAATTAATCAAAACCAATAAATAAACGCTAAATGACGTAAAAATATAAAAGTTATACCAATAAGCATTGTTTTTCTTCATTCAAAGGTAAAAATATGCAAATTTAAAAAAACATGGCTGTCAAAATCTTGTTGCCATGGAAACATCAAGTCACGTGATCAAAAAATTGTCATATAAAATTGTTGCCAGATAAATTTTAGGAAAAGTCACAAATTTTGATGGCGTTTGAATACATATTAAAGAAGTTATGAACGTTCAAAGTTAGCGCGGCACTTTGTGCCCCCCCCCCCCCCCCCCTCAGGCCGAATAAGGTTAAAAGACAATAAACATTATTCATAGGGCTGGAGTTTTTCTAAATACAACGCGCGCGTTAATTGGTTGATTCATGGTCACATGACGTCTAACAAACAAACTGTTTCCCGCCAATTGTCCTAAGCGGGCAACATTTGCGAAAGCGGGCAACAATTTTGACGTCAGAGGGTAACATTGCACTGTTGTCCTCTAGCGTACGTGATCAGACCATGACAGAAGGTGTCATGATTATGATGCGATTGATGTTTACCTCGAATTCTCGGCGCGTTTTTCAAACTGTGTTGTGTGTTTTTTGTGTTGCTATAATACAAATCACTTAATGACTGATCACTCGGGAAACAGTGAATTTTGTTTCTCTCAAATCTCGATGTTTCCCTCGACGGACATCGGGATTGTCGGGAAACAAAATTCATTATTGTTTCCCTCGGAACCAGTCATTAGGTGTTTAATATCCACCCCACACCACAAACACTAACCATAGTTTCCGCAACACCAAGAAATACCCCCTCAATCGGTCGGTCAACAAAGATTTCGTTCACCATATCCGTCTTTATAAAGAAAATCTTTAATTACCTGTTTCGATAAGGAGTTCGCAAACGTTTTCATGCCCTGCAAAAGACACAAAATGAAGAGGATTGTATCCGCCTGCTAACTTGGAAGTGATGTCGGCTCCATTTCTTAACAACAGCTCACAGACTTCTCGATTTCCACTCCAACAGGCCAGGAAAAGCGGCATTCTACTTCCTTGGTTCATCAATTGCAAATTGTTCTTCACCCTTGGGTCTTTGAGCAGAAAGCTGCACATCTCTATGAGGCCTCTCCGTGCGGCTAAATGCAGTGGAGTCATTCCGTTATCTTTTTGTATTAGCGGATCGGCTCCTCTTTCAAGCAAAAGTTTCATAATCTCAGGTCTCTCGAATCTTAAAAAGAATGTACAAATGCAATATAGGCAATTACTTGTGCAAGCATGCATGGTGGCACATTAACTTCACTCGTGAAATCGTTGCAGGTTCTTCTCCTTTTGTGTTAAGCTGTGGCAGCAGCGTCCAGAATCGATACAAGGGTTAATTCTTCTATATCGATCAGAGTTAGGGCCCGTTTACATGATAGCCTAGATGAGTTTCGTCCCGGGAGGAGTGTCGTCCCTGAATAAAATAAATTTTCGTTTACATTGGAGGTTTCATCCCGGGACGAAAGTCGTCTCGCCCGAGACAAGGTGCGCGCTGATCTCACTGGAGCGTAAACGGCACCAAACACTTTTTTAGTCGGGCTGCTTGACTACAAGCCAAGCCCGACTTATAATTTAGGTTGTGTGCTTCTCCGTAAGAAAAGTGTGCTTTTCAAGTGTTTGTAGCCTGCGGCTACGTGTTAGTGACGTCATATCAATTGACAAAGCAACTTCAAGCTCATGGATGAAAATAACGAAATGAAACATATCGAGTAAAAGGAACTTACATTGTTGCCGGATTTGGCGAGAGTTCCATTCGACAACGATTTCCTTTTCTTTCTTTTCGAGCAACAGATAAATGGAAGTAATAAAACTGAAGTTGAAGTTAAAGTTGACCTTGCATGCACGAGTGATTACGAAAGACTGATTAAATGTTTCAAATAACGTAGTAACGTGCGTGACGGATAACCTTGTGTGACCGGAAAAGCAACTGTAAAACAAATCATAACAATTGAATTAATTCTCGTACCTTAAGGGCACTTACAAGACCCTTAAAGCCCGACTTGATTACTCGAAGAGTTCTTGTTCCTAAAACTGAAATTGATCTTTGAATTGTACATAATGTATAAAATATGTTCACAGGAGTTCTGAAGAAGCTTTAAATTCACCTTCAGCGTTGACTATCATCCCGAGAAGACAGTTTACATGGAATTTGTCGTCGCATTTCATCACGGTCCTTAGCTCAGGGACGAAACCATGTAAACATCAAAAAGAAAATGACCAGACACCGAGATGAACTCACGAAACGAAAGTCATCCCGGGACGAAAACTCTCATGTAAACGGGCCCTTATAAGTAGGTTGTTAAAACAATTCTAAGTTGGCCTGTTTCCTCGCATATTTGTCCTCTCGCGGGGTTTTTTTTTCCGCATCGCTACCACTATCTAAACTGACACCTGGAGCAGGCTAACTCACTACCGATTTGCCCGGCTTTCCTTTTATTATGTATAGCCGCGAGCACTTATTACATACAAGTAATTTACTCCCCCTTCCTCTATGGTGTGGTAAAACATTAAACCTACCTAACGGCAGCAAGAAGAGGAGTGAATCCATCTTTGCCTTTTAAGTTCATATCCGCGCCATTATCCAACAAAGCTCTGACTGTCTGGATATTATTTGAAAGAACAGCTCGATGAAGAACAGAGAGACCTTCATTGTCAATTGCATTTATACTCTTCATGCCTTTAAAGGTACCGTTTGTTATGTGCAGGGGAAAGCCACTTTGCGCTGGCTTAAAGACTCGAACTTCATCTTCAGGAGAAATTGGATGGTGAATGATTTTTTTCAGTGTAACTTCGCCGCTTCCAGGGTTGGGGACGAGTTCGAGAGAATCGCTGTCAATCCACGGTTCGACTTTCGAAAGGGACGTGTTACTGCGTTGTGTACCTCCAGACGAAGGCTTGGGACTATCTGCAAAAAGAAAAGCCACGGCGCCAGAGAATCAGACAGGCAATTTGTAATACGTGGCAAGGCATTTCTCCAAGTAAGTCTTTACGTGCTTCGACGATAAATTTGAATATTGACCGTTGCATGGTTTTTCGCGGTCTCGAATGGAAGTATGTGAGACAAATGGAAACGCGATTCCATGCTTTCTGGCCTAGCTTCTTCCTTAAAATTCAAATACAGTACGAAAACGGAAACCAACCCTTTCTTAATCGGATTTTAAACTTTGCGAAACAAACTGTTTGGGTTTTCCCTGTGGAACATAGAAGGCACACTCTCAAATCGAAGTTTTGGGCACGCCGCCTGTGACATAAAGTACGTACATACTAGTACGTCTATAAACAAAGTTACAGTTAATGCTAATTTACTGCTGTCTCAAATCGATCTGATCACCTCAGAAGCTTGGGCGCGCCGCCTGTAAGCTTACATAATGGAGTTGAGACCTTAAAAACTAATTTTTGGTAATTTTCCTAGTCTGCAAACTTAGTTACAATTATAGTTAATCTACCGCCACGAATGGGTTCTAATATCCTGATAACGCCATAAGCTCTAGCATGCTGATTGAAAGTTAAATGAGCTAAATGTATAAAGCTAAGGGGTGGACCATTAGAAATCCTGGGAGTATATTTGTCTTGATTTCATTTCGGTTTATATTTCTCCGATTCTAAAATGATACGCCTCAGTACTTGGTGTGATATCCGCAAGGATTTTACCGACTAAATAAATGTAGATATCTCAATGTCTGGAAGTTGCATTCAGCAGCATATGTTTAATCAAGATGGCGCAGATTTGGTACCGACACTTTTCTCGATTCGATCCGCCTAGACGACGCGCTAAGCATGCTGGATACTATTGTGACGTTTCAAGATAACGCAGATTTGGAGCTGACAAGATAAGAGGACGCGACTCGGGTTTGTTTACACTTTGGTACACCAATATGGATTAGATTAGATTAGATTAGTATTTTTACAGAAGAAGAGCGTCTTAATTGTTGGAATCTGTAAATCATTATCATTATCAATATGGCGGCGTAGCAACGGTTGTCAAGATTTTTGTCACGTGAGTGAAAACGATCTATTGCACAGCGACAGTGAATGATTTGATCAGATTTTTTCGAATTAAAAGCAACTGTGTAAGGGTAAGACCCGGCTTAAACGTCGAACTTCACATGTGCCGAATCTAACGCAAATGATCAAAATCTATTGTTCTTGCTCATTTGCATTAGATTCGGCACATGTGAAGTTCGACGTTTGAACCGGGCCTAAGGCGCGTTAGTCTATCCAGGAATCAAAATAGAGCAGTATACTAATCTGCGTAAGTGTCATGAGCGTGAACATTTTGGCGGGAATTCTCAGAGTTTTTGACTCTAAGGATCTGTCGTGTTTTTCATAATTTCATATGATTCTTTATGTAAAATCGAATATACTAAGAACTTACAAGATTTCGCTTCAGTTATTCGCGGACTTGAAGCATCATTACAATGATGTTTGTGCGAATTTTTAAAAAGCTTACACTATCTGTCGTCCGCCCGCATGGCAGAATTGATTGTGCCTCATATAAAATTCCCTGCGGTAGAGTTTTCGCCTTAAATCTAATTAAATTGCCGACTATCGCAAAAAAAAAATAAAGCATCGATCATCAACAGCCTTCCCTTGAAGCTTCGGTTTTACTTCTTAGTCGGTCATTTACCACTGCGGTCCGCCGTTTTACTCGTTTGCATCACCAACCATTACACATTGCATTTCGTTTGCGAAACATAGCAAAGACACTTTCACCGGATGGATCAAGTCAATTGGAACCCAAGAATGGCGATAAAACGCGATAAACATCGACAAATCCATTGCTAAACAGCGCTAAAGATACGCAGCAAAATAGTATTTCCCATGGTTTCGGAATTTACGCAAAGAGATCAAATTTATTTTTGCTGAATATTAACTACAATACCTGTTAATAGTGTTTTAAGTCTATTTTTGTCCACAGGAAACGACAACTTTAGACAGATAGGGATTATTGAGTGCGAGAAAAACGAATGGGTGAAAATTAATCAAGATTTATTTAAACGCGTGAATTCCTACGGCGAATTTGAACCCCTAATGCGTGCAATGAAATCGACCCTCTGGCTTGTGATATGGTTTAGGACTACAACTATATTCAAAAACCTCGCTACGCCCCTGCTGTGGATAGTTTACTCGCCCCAGATCTTGTAGCTGTTTAGTAATCCATACCTTGACTGCATCCTTTCTTTTGATCTATTTGCTGCGATTTTATATTAAACAAAAACCTTTATTTGGCGCAAAAATATGCATGAATATTTGTTTGTAAAAAGCATTGACGTTTTCAAGAAAACAATTGTTTTCCAAGAGCGTTAATCGGGGAAACTGTAAGCTTCGAGGTAGCCAAATAAAGGTTACTACAACACGAGTTTGTAAAGTTCAAGTTCAAGTTTATTGCCATATATTGAAAAAATATATAAATAAAAAATTGTTCGTGCGTCACACCGCTTCCGCAAGCGGTGCTTCATATGACATCGATCAATTGCTCGATTTAAATACGCACAGATGTTTTGTATCAGTTGACTTCGCGAAAATCTTTGATTCTGTCGATCAATCAATTCTTCTTGCGAAAAAAAGTTCAATACGGTGTGACGGGTTATCTAGTGGTTAACTGATTATATCTATATTTTCTCAGTTTGTTTCGTATTTATTTCTTGCAGCCGGGTAAGAACGTGCAGATAAATTAATTATAATTTGTGAGCGCATTATTACGTCATGTGTAAAAGTATACAATATAGGGCATGCAATATAAGACCAAACTTGAAACTTGGCTTAAATTGCTATGTATAAATTATTCTTCGCATTTTTAAAACATAAATTCATTGTAAGGTAGAAGGCTTCTGTGGCATAATCTAATTTTGATTTTAGAAACTGCTTTTAATTTTGCTGCATGAAAATAATGAAATAATTAATTCTCTGAGTCGATATTGCTGGATATTTCGTTTAACACTGTTTCTTTTCGTGTTTTTATGAAGCCATAAACGTAAATGTGTATCAGTTACCTATATGACTTAAACAGTCGAATCTTTTACTCACCAGTAAACAGCTGTTTTCACAAAACGGTCGAAACTACGCGTTTTATGTCTTAACAAGTGTTGTCGACACATAACAACAGTCAAATAGAAAGATTAATTCGCCGTCGGTCTAGCGATTAACTCAGTTGTTCGCTTCAACGATCTACAATGAATAATAAAGTGACAAACCTTTCCCATTGCTGCCAACAATAGAGCGATATGTCGACATCAAGCCGCTCATGGTGAAGTTAAGGCGAGTTCAACACTCATAGGATTGCGTCGAGAAACAGCTGGGTTAAGATCATCGATCATTCAGTGATTTAACGTGACATAGCAAGTTCAAATCAAAGTGACCTAACATGCTAATACAATGATTTATTATTCAACTGCACTCAGTAGAGTACAAATAACACCCAAAACGAGTACAAATATCTCACGGTATTTGTACTCCAGAAGACCGGTTTGACCGGTTTTTCACAAACGTCACTTCGCCGGAGCATTTGTCTTACGTAAGCGGTGAAAAAATGGCTGAAAATGTTCCCAAACTAGAACGGTCAAAACTGAGAAAAACTAAGAAAAACTGAAGGGATCTATTGACCTTTTTACCCAAACAAATCCAAACAATTATGCGTTTAATCACACAAAGTCTTTCTTTGCTAAACAAAAAGTACACGCGATCAAACAACTACACGACTGACAATTCGTCATCATTTTTTTGAACAAAGCGCGCGCGCTGACAAACAAGTTCAAATAGCGCGCGCACGACAAATTTGAAAAAGTAAGAAAGATTAAAACGGCGTTTATGACTAAGTTGAATAATAAATCTCTTATTGGACGGTTTAGTGTGTAGTATCGTGGGATATTTTTACTCGTCTCTTGTATTTTGACTCGCCCTACGGGCTCGCCAAAATACAGCGAGACTCGTAAAAATATCCCACGATACTACACACTAAACCGTCCAATAAGATATATGTATTCTGATTAGTCTCGCATCAGTTAACATTGCATGGCAAGAGCCTTCTGAATGTTAGAAAAAAGAAAGAAATTGATTATCAAGGAAACGATTGTCTCAAATTGAGATTAAGCTAGATTACTTCGCTGTGTTAAAATAATAAACCACTATGCGATTAAATCAGGGTTCCTTTTTTAGAGCAAGCAACGGGGAATAAACTTGGGGGGGGGGGAGGGGGTGGTTGGAGGGACACCCATATTAAAGTGATGGGGGGGGGGGTGATCGTCGTAGCTTTGGGGGGTAAAATTTGTGGTTTGGTGCCACTCAGGGTGTTTGAACCGAAAATGGCCACTGTCAGAGTTATTCTTATACCTTTTAGGGTGTTAAGCGAGAAAAAAATATGCTTACAGTAACAACTCAGAAAAAAATTGCTGCCTTGATGGGTACACATCATGATATGAGCTACACTACACAAAACTGATTTTTGGTACCCAGTCAATTTTATGTGGGAGTCCCCCTGGGAGAATCCAGTGACAAATTATTGCGTTAACATATGAATTTTGCAATATTCATATGTTAACTTATTGAAAACTTATGGTACTAGGCAGAATATTTTACTGATCTATTTTTAGGGATGTATTTTTAAAAGCGGATGTCTGTAAATATCGAGAATCCGACAACAGAGACAAAATTTCGAATTTCTTTTTATTGCGTTCGAGGTACGAGAACGCAACTCCTAATTTGTGTTGGGATTTCTGTGCATTATTGGGTGTCCTGTGCAACTTTTCGAGATTGCTTTGGTTCGTCGTCGACACACATTTGCCTCGCTTTGGGGCGCTTGCTTACGTTTTGCCCCAAGGTCATTCATCTCATCCTTGCTCACATTGTGTATTTCCATGTGCTTTTCGTGCGTCCTTCTGCTTTCGAAGCTTTTTTGCAGTTTTCACCGAACTACACGCTCACAACACGCTGGCACAACACGCTTAGTGTGTCCTAAAACATATAAAATATGCTAATCAGCGAGAATCAAATCATGGCGATGATTCGGCTGACACGAACGAGACAAACAAACGAGAATTGAGCAAGAATAGAGGGAGACATATGTACCGCCGTGACATTCGAATGGCTTGACTGAGCTTGAATCGGACCATATTCAAGCCATCCCGTTCGAAAATTTATGGCCGGACACGAGCGAGATTCAAGCCAGAAAACGAGCAAGAATCAAGCGACGAATGTTTTTCTCAGTTTGATGGAGATTATGCGGATGGATCGATGGAACGCTCGCGAAACCAAACGCGGCTTATTTATTCCCGGAGACACTCCAAACTTTCTGTGACTTTTTAGCGCGGTGGAAAACTTGGAAATGAAGGCTGAGAGTTTGGAAAAGCTTAATCTTAATTTGGCGAGCGAAACTACAAAGAAAACGGAGAATTTGTAAAAGCGCATAGTCTGTTTATATTTTGCTTTCGCCAGCGTGTTTTCAGGTTTCAAATTACCGTTTTGACATATGCAAATTTGGTGCACTTTTTCCGCTTTTCCCAAGAGACCGCCAAGCACTTTTCTTTACCGACAACTACAACAAACTTCAAAGGATTTAATTTGTTTTTCTGCTACCAAACTTTCCCTACCGTCTTCATACAATGAGTGAATACAGGTTTCACTGTACACAATAACCCTTAATTTGACAATATGCCATAGGCATATAACCAAAAAACAAAATCCCCCCTTTCAACCGCCGAACGCACTACCCTAATCTCCGATTACTCCTAGTTTTACCAAAAGAACCTATTTAGTGACCTACTTTCGAAAATGGGTTTACAAGGTTCGATTTCATTTTACTTTTTTCAAAAATTTCCATAAGTCGAAAATTAGCCTTTTGAGTCCGCGGTTGCTTTCATCGACCATTGAATTTTGGCCATTTTGGACCATTTTCAACACGCTCCTGTTATCGTAACATTCGGTGTCCTACTATGCCTTTTACACAGTGAATAAGACATCTCTTTAGCTTTCTTTTGCAATAAAATTTGATCGGAAATATTAAGTTTAAAAGTCATTTTGGTCTTGTACAAAACAACCTATCTTGGCCATATAAACAAGAAGGCAAATTTAAGCAAACTTCGAATTAGTAAAATGCAGTCTGGTACATGAGTTTAAGGCAAAGAAACACTATATTATAGTTGAATCTGTCCTTTATGTATTCTGAAATTATTTTTGGTGGCCCGTGAATACAGCGCTACTGAGAGATTTATCCGTGAAGGCTATCAGTATTTTTAGCTTGATACCAACTTCGCATTCGATTAAATTGAATTTTAAGTGCTGGAATGAAACAGCGAAATTGGTCCTTAAACAGGTCTTTAAAGTTTTGAAAACAACATTTACATGTTTTAAGCTATAATATTCATATGATTTTTATCTAGGACGCATTCAGTTAAAATATAAGCTATAATCATATGTATCATTGATCGACTTTGTTGCCGACGTAGCAAAATACGGCATTAAGTCTTTGCCGGAACGGCTCAAGGAATGTTTAAGTTAGCTTGTCTCGCCTTTTCCTTGTTGTAAGCAGCAGAAATACAAGGAGTCTTACATAGATATCTAACAAAAACCATGGCTTGCTTGACATTACATCATTTGATATTCGCAAAATGTTGTTACAGACGTTTCATTATTTACACACAGTATAGTCACATAAAAATATCCGATGACTTTCAATCCAAATGTCGCAGACATAAATGTACGAGAAAACATTAAGGATATAATACACCCTCCCCCCTTGAAAGCTAACTGAAAATTAAAACATTAAACGAGGCTCCTGGCCGTTTGTAAAAGAAAAGGCCGCTAAAATGATATATATATATTTTTTTTATCAAGAGCTACGTTTATTAAAAAAGGAAGCTTTCTATTGACACTGATAGTTTGTCATATTACTCTTGAAACTGGCGCTTTTCCAAACTTTTTTCCGATGGACATCCGCGAAGGTTGGGAGTACCCTTAATTTTAATTTACAACAAATTATTTGACACGGCTGCACACTTTCAATATGATCCTTTTGATCACGTTAACCAAACTCGATATCACATACTGAAAAGTGACAGCTATCAATATCAGCATTTTAATAAGACGATGACACCTTTCTTCTTAATATTGGCAAGATGATAAAAACTTAAAGTGACATATTATACTTTATCACTCTGGTTACTGTTTTGAGAGCTCGGAAGCCATTCACCTGTATTGCATGCAAATTTGCTGTCTTTCTGGCTAAACATTATTATCCATGTCACGTTTCCAAATTCTTTTGTCAAAGTAAAAAAAATATATATTTATTTAGCTACTTCGAGGCTGTATATTTTGAACAATAAGAAATATTCGTCTACTTTGAGCTTCGTCTTCCCCTTTAAAATCATGTGACAACGAAATAGTATGTTCCTTTTACAGAACAAATACAAAATTATCCATCTTTTCTGCTTTTTAAAAGCTTAATTTTTTTTAAGAACAATTCACAACCCAAAACTGAGTCAAAACTGTGTAATCAAACTGCTAGTCCATCTGAGTCTTCTGTGGACATTTCAATTTGTGGATATGATCACCTCATTCTCGTTTGCCAAAAGAAAGAAATCAATTGCCCAGCTACCTTACGTGACAGGAACATTAGCGTTTAACTGCTGTGTTACGTGAACTTGAGCGTCGAAATATTGGTAACGTTTCTTAAAGTGATTACAGTCCAGTTACAGAAATTGAAGAACAAGCGATCAACACAACATCTGTTCCTAAGAATATTTGGAAACGCTATGTTGATGACAGTTTTTGTATTATCAAGAAAGATGCAGCTATAGCCTTCCACAACACCCTCAATTATATTGACCCGAACATTTCACTCACTATTGAACATGGAAATAATGGCCAGATATCATTCCTTGACACTAGTGTCATGCAACAATCTGAATGGGACTATCTCTCTTGATGTCTACCGAAAACCTACGCACACTGACAGATATTTGGACTTCACAATTCCCACCACGATAAAAAGCATGAAATCACCACTGCTGCGACACTTTTTTCTACACAGAGCATCGAACCTAGTACCAAACTCAGCTACAGGAATAACCGAGAACTTAATCAAGTCAACAGAGATTTACAAACCAACGGCTATCCTGCAAAATATATTTCTACCCTTGCAAAACACGCACGGCCTTCCACAGTCGACACTCCTGAAGAATTAATTGCCATGATGTTCTTCAAATGGGTCGATCCACCCTTATCAAAGGTCCTCACGGAACCGCTTACTCGTGTCTTTAAATACATGACATTGACGTTAACCCCTCAAGACGCTCGAACATGATTTTCCGGTACCCAAGTTTCGTCCATCCAAAGAAAAACAATGTAATGTTGTGTACCTGAAAATTCCTTGTGCCACCTGTTCATGGAATTGCATAGGAGGAACCGACAGTCATGAACATCACATTGACTTTGGCAACGCTTGTATCATTGACACAGATAACCATCGTGTCAGAAAAACTTTGGAGTCCTGACACACGGCAGCCATTAATGAGGAGGACAATAGTTCTTGCCCGTTACCAAGACAATGCTACATTCGTTTGAACAAACATTCTTAATTTGTTTTTACAATTTTATGCATTTTTATTTCGTATATTGTAATTCAAAAATATTATAAGCGCGACGTTTCGGTGTCGTACTGACACCATTATCAAGCGAAAGCGAAAGATAGAAAAAGGACGCGTTTACAAGCAAAAGGAAATCTGCATACTCTATACAAAAAGCTTAGCCCTAAGGAAATCTGACTGTTTGTTTAGGGATGGCTTGTGTCGTGCGGTAGTGTTTGCCTATGCTAGATGAAGTGCCTTTGTGTTCTTCAATCCTTTCATGTACACCTACATGTACACCTACATGAAAGGATTAAAGAACACAAAGGCACTTCATCTAGCATAGGCAAACACTACCGCACGACGCACGATTTAACACCTAAGGACATTACAAAGAACTTTAGTGTCTTGAAAAAGTGCCAAACTAAATTTGTCTGCCTATTGTATGAAATGCTCCTGATTAGAGAGCACAAGCCATCCCTAAACAAACAGTCAGATTCCCTTAGGGCTAAGCTTTTTGTATTGAGTATGCAGATTTCCTTTCGCTTGTAAACGCGTCCTTTTTCTATCTTTCGCTTTCGCTTGATAATGGTGTCAGTACGACACCGAAACGTCGCGCTTATAATATTTTTAACCATCTGTATTTCCAAATACACTTTGATATTGTAATTCATGCGCGTTTTTTAATCATTTTTACCCTTCGAAGACTGCAGTATGTACAGGCAGCCGAAAGCTTGGATTTTTACATTTACTCATTTTGTTGTTATATTAAAAAGCGAGACAAAAACAACACGCCATGAAATATTATTTTACCGCTCGCAATAGAGTGTGTGACAACGTCACAAAAACTAAATTTGTAAAAATATGGGATTTAATGAAATATTCGGGAAGAAGAGAACGAAAAATATTCGCTTGCCAAAAAACAGCATCCTATTGCAGTTTGGGGAGAGATATTGGCACTTTTAAGCTCCATTAATTTCATACAACTCCAGACCTCTAATTTTGGCTCAGTTCACATTTTGAACTGAGGCAAAATTATAGGCGATCCTCACCTACAAGTAATGGTAATAGACAATATTCGTATTCACGGTATTGAACTGGAACTAGCGTGCAGTCGAGGCTCATGCGAGGGAATCTTTTCATATGCAAATATTTTTAATGATATTCCACCGCATTAGCCTCGACTGTAAGCTAGTTCCAGTTCAATACCGAGAATACGAATATTGTCTATTGCCCATATATAGTAATTGAATAACCTCGTCCCCAGGGCCTTCTTATTTTTTGGGTTTAAAAATGGCGGAACGGGCGTAAACATTAACCTCTGGACAAGGCTACACCAAAATACTGCTGACCAGAAACCATGCCAAAAAGATGGGGAGGGGGCGTGGGAGCTGATCTGCGAGAGCATGTAGGTTACCGTTCTTCCCGGCGTTCGTCGACCGGACTTTTTAAGCCTTGAAATTAAGACTGCCTTTCAAAACTGTCTCAAGATGTCCATGCAGTTTATGAGTAATTAAACTACTTGCAACATCGCAAAAACCCAGGGGGGAGGTGCAACCCCCCCACCCCCCTCCCCCACTCCCCTGTACCACGGTTGGGGTATAAGTTTGCGTGTACATCCGAGAGTTAAAATATTCCTGATTTCCCTTTGAAACATTTAATAGTCATGGGGGAATGGTTTTCAGCTCAGTTATTTCAGTTTCACCTATCGGCAGAAATGCAAAGACCACCTACAGAGGAGGTTGGACACGGGCCGAAAGGCATCATGGGATGAATTTTCGTTTTGAGCGACACTCGTTCAGTTTCAAATGAACCTTCGAGCTGTGAGGACCTCGAGGAACTACAAATTTTCAGACTTTTAGCCGCCATGGAAGCACAAATCGGCCTATATTAAAGGTTATGAGATTACTCTTCTATAGATACCATTTATTTTTACAACTGAATAACTTGAGGCATCATTCTACGCCGATCGAAAGACTTACTCGTGCACCGACTACAAATTTGAGGCCCATGGAGCCAAATTTGAGTCACAACAAGCACAAATCGGCCTTCATTGAAGTTGATAAGATTCCTCTTGTTACTTAGCAGGGTTTTAAGCCGGTTGATCGATCGAAAGACTAATTAAAGCAAGGCTGCACGAGGAATTCCAACCGAGGAATATTTTGTTAAATCACGGAATTACCAAGGTTGGTAACCACAACAATCGATCGTTGCATTTTATAGTCCTCTTGAGTTTCAATGTTATAATTTCGAAATACACGAAGGGAATTTTGTTGTACTGAATGCTGGTAGTGCTGGATTTGTGTTGTTACGAGGTGTAAATACATAAATAAAATGATAAAGCTGTAAAATCATGTGAACAACAAATAATCAATGAAATCAATAATAAGTTTACAAAAACAGATTTCGGTCCCATGGACCATAATAGTAATAATAATAGTATGCATTTATATAGCGCAAATTCTGTATACATATTCAAATGCGCTTCACAATCAATCAGACCCACCCCTCCCATGAACAAGTAACACTGAGGGTGGTCACAGCCAGGGTTTGTTACGTCCTCAGTGGTTCTTTTACGTCCCCATGGGAGACGGGACCGCCATTTCTACGTGGTCATCCGAGCCGCGTGAAGGTCTAACCATTTGCCGATGTCATAGCAAAGGCAGCACCTTCATCCTCAGTTATTTTAAGACCCTGAGTATTGGTCCGGCCGGGGTTCGAACCCGAGACCTCCCGCTCTGCAGACCGGTGCCCTATCAACTGAGCTAACCAGTTGATAGGGCACCGGTCACAGATTATTCCTTGTTAAAACTTCAAGAGGAAAACATGATTTAAAAACCTAATGGAAATAAAGCAGTGACTAACATACATTTTTGCATCTGAACAAAAACCATCCTTCTAGAAAGAAATCCAATTCTGGCCATAAAGACCTGGTAGAAAATTGTGATTAGGAGGACCTCAGGCAAAAAGGAATTCGAACTTCTGGGCTTGAAAATGAAAATGCAGAGTGTTTTCAGGCACTCTACTCCGAGTTTGTGGCAAAACAATTCAAGGTACTAAGGAACCATTTTTTCTTTGGGCCTTCTTACTTGGAATGTAATTAGAGCACAACAATCAGGACTGTGCACATGAGAACAACTATATGTTCTTTCACTTGAGCACAAGTCTTAGGTAATTTATAACAAATGTGCAATTGCCTATGTCATAAGCAACCAGGAATTGGAAAGGTGGTCGCTTAGGAAGGATGGTTGTAATATAAACAAGTAAATAGAAAAAGTAGCAACATACCTTTCAAGAAAACTCCTTTACTGGAAAAAGCGGACTTCATATTTAAAGAAAAACACACTAAAAAACTATGAAATGTTGCGTGGAGAAATTCTCGCAGAAAAGACTGTGAATGAATACGTTGATCTGATTGGTCGACTACTCCTACCAGGATACTTTTCGGCCCGTGTCCAACCTCCTCTGGACCACCTATAATGTTCCACGGAGATAAATGAAAGAAAACAAACTAGGAAACAAAACAATCTGATTATTTTATTCTCAATCAAACAAAAGTTATGGCAAAACTTTTATTCGTACATGATGGTTTATTTCTAACCTGATGAAAACTACAATTTAATAGAAGGAGAGAAACAACTGTATATACATGCGGTTGAATTTTTAGATCATTATAGAATCGATGTTGCGGATCACCAAATGACTTGCACAAAAGATCCAAAGGACAATAAAAACCACGATACTTTGGCTAAACAACCAACGGTGACGCTGATTTCCGTAACACCAATAAATTTCCAAGTTATCTGAATAACTGAATAACAACAATTACAAAAGCATTACAAAAAAAAATCAAATATTATTGGTATTCTGTAATTTGTAGCCTATCGGCCATCGCCTTGAGAATTTTTCCTTGCGCTTCTACAGTGGCCTGTAGTTTGAGAATGGTTTCCTCTTGTCTTTCCTGCCTCATCTGCTCATGGCTGTTCCAGTCCTCTGAGTTGGATGTTCCAGATCTGTAACTGAGAAGCTTGTCCATAAAATCTCGATCGGTGAGATCAGATCCGGCAAAGACAAACCTGTGAGATTAAAAGAGGTGTTGAGGAGCGGTCTCACTCGTGGGGATTTAATGTTTTCTCGTTAAGTGCGACCAAGATTGAAACTTAGTACCTCGTCTCATCGAGAACACGAAAACGATAACATCTCTTACGGAGAGAAATCTCTCTTATCTCTTGGGTTCTCATAGGGAGAGAAAACAGTAGTCAGTGATTTTACGTGATGTTTTTTACTACACAAGGGAAGAGCTTGAAAAAATCGGCCCCATTTTGTGAAGTGTCAATCTATTAACATGTTACAGCATACCTGCAGTTATTACAACTAATTACGTACTAATTTTTGATACTAAAGCTGCTCTTCAAGGATGCCGTGCATAAAACATATTGAACTCATTCAAAACTGACGCAGTTTACTTTTAAAATAATTTAACGCTGCAGATCGTAGATCATGGGATAGGATGTTCCACAACCCAGCTCCACTATAAGAGAAACAGTTCTTTAAATAATTGTTACGGGGCTGTGGAAGAGCCAATTTATTTTCGGTATTCCTTAATCGATAAGAAGCGATGTCGTCTCGAAATTTAACACAAATCTAGATCTCAGATACTCAGATACTCAGGAGTCATCCCAGGTACCGTTTTGTTGTCATAATAGATGTCGACACTAATCTTTGGTGCTTAAGTTTACGCCAACCGGCCAGTGCCCGGAGCAAATCATCGACGTTAGTCATAACTGGCAGACATTAAAATACGGGCTGCACGATTTTGGAGCTTCTTCAGCTTTTCAGATTCATTGGAAGCGGACACCACTATAATACGGTACGGACATCTTTTTATTACGGACACTTCACTTGGTCTGGAAAAAACCAAATGTCATATATTAACTCCACCTCTTGGATAGACCAAACACCTTGATTCGTATTACGGACAAACTATATCATATCGTAGCTGTTTGAAGTTCTTTGCATGTCAACCTGTGTGGCTGTCTCCGCAACGCGACGACTTGTGGCATCTGAAGGAGTTTCGACGAGAAGAAAAACTGTTGTTACTCACAGGAACGCACTTTATTCTTGAGATAACAACTTAGTTCGCCTTTACATAGGCGGATGACCGGAGGATTACATGGATGAAAACTGAAGGAATCACACTTGTGATCACAACGAAAACATGGCGGTTCCAGCTAGGAATGCACGGTTACCAAGCAGCTTGAGCGGTCACCAAGCAAATTGGTGACATCAGCTGTCTTACTGCAGTGCCGCTGTAACAACCTGTGACAGCAGAGTAAATGTGTCATATACCTTATTACATGAAATTTTCGCGACACGTTAATTTCGCGATTTTTCGCGACACCTTAATTTCGCGATTTTGCGAAAATTTTGCATTTTGACTCACTTTAATTTCGCGTTTTTGAGTGAGACACACTTTATTTCTTTGTCAATGTTATTTAACATGTCCCTGAATTTGATCAAACAAATTAATCCACAATGTCCAAATAAACAGAAACGCAACTGATTATGTAAACAGTAACAAGAAAGATGTTCTCACAGTGAAAACAAGGCACGGTTTGTAGTTCACGCTTGAAGGACCAGAACATTACCACAAAAAAGTTCAAAATGATTGTTATAAACGTGTGTAATGGTAATAAAGTCGTTTTTTAATTATTGACATAATGTGCGTCACTTAATTTTCGCGTCATGTTATTTTCGCGACATTTAATTTTCGCGTCACTTAAATTTCGCGATTTTTTGTTTTTAATCGCGAAATTCGCGAAATTAATGTGTCGCGAAAATTTCATGTAATAAGGTAGTAGTAATAGACGACCTATTTTTAATCGGATCGCGACACTATACGGTACTATACTACACGATACGGATCAAGGTACTATACCTATACTAACTATAACTGTACTAAGTAACACATCGTAGCTATTTACTACCAATGTATTTCAAATACAACTCACAATTCATGTAACGACCGCTACATACTCACCTTTTAATCAATGTATTACGGTTTGGCTTTATTTCATAAACGCGTTTGTGAACGCGTCGTAAAATAAACTTTGGGTAGCTTTTCATAAAGCTCTCGACCAGTAACGTTTGATTTATTAACGCCCGCAGCGATGCTGTTCTCTGGGTTGACTCGATGTCTCCAACAGCTAAACCGACCTATAAAAGAGCCGAAAATATACTTAAATAGTAATGGTGATAAATACCTACATAATATTTCTACCATACGGAAGCTTGTAGGTGCCATCCGACATCCGACTTGTTGAGAATCCGACATCCGACTTGTTGGGAATCCTAGATCCGAGTTGTTGAAAATCCGGCATCCGAGTTGTTGAAAATCCGACATCCGACTTGTTGAAAATCCGACATCCGACTTGTTGAGAATCCGACATCCGGCTTGTTGAGTATCCGACATCCGACTTGTTGAGTATCCAACATCCGACTTGTTGAGAATCCGACATCCGACTTGTTGAAAATCCGACATCCGACTTGTTGGGAATCCGACATCCGACTTGTTGAAAATCCGACATCCGACTTGTTGAGTATCCGACATCCGACTTGTTGAGAATCCGACATCCGACTTGTTGAAAATTCGACATCCGACTTGTTGAAAATCCGACATCCGACTTGTTGAGAATCCGACATCCGACTTGTTGAGTATCCGACATCCGACTTGTTGAAAATCTTACATCCGACTTGTTGAGAATCCGGCAACCGACATGTTGAAAATCCGACATCCGACTTGTTGAAAATCCGACATCCGACTTGTTGAGTATCCGACATCCGACCTGTTGAGAATCCGACATCCTATCCATATTCTCTATTCTCTATATACTTCTGCATCAGTCAATTCCAGCAGTACCCATATCTTTCCCGAAAAAGTTGTTATTTAAATTATTTAACATCAGTACACCTAAACACAATTATATTAACTGCAAGTACCGTTGACCGTTTTGAAAATGAACGTTTTGAATTAAAAAGAAATGACAATATGTAAAAATAGCAACGATATCACCATGTTGCTATATGGTAACTCCGATCTCGATAAAACTCACTTATTTTTATACTTCAGCCTAAATCTTGCAAAAGAGCAACACTCGACCTTCCTGGTTTTCAGTCTTGCTACATCGTTGTATTTCATGTCCAAACTGGACAATTATCGGCAAAACTGATCGAGCCACGTCAAATGGGTGTCCATAAAGAAGTTTCGACTGTAACAGTACACAGTACACAGCGGAGGAAGCAATGTTTGAACTTAAGTCCTTTCTTTTGGCTAAAATGAAAAATTATAATGTGTGTGTTTTTAGTTTAATTTCTAATTTTCCTACCTAAGTGCCGTCGAGTACCATTGAATGCCCTCCTCGAAGGTTAAGCATGACACCAGTTCAAATTGCTTACGCAATAATAGACCCAGTTGCAAACTGCATTTACATAATATTTGAAGAAGAACCTGGTTTGTTTCCAATGTTTCATCTTCACTATTTTTAAACTACCAGCCATGAGTGTCACGAGGGCCGAGTCTTTAAAATCATGAAATCTTTCTCGCGCCCCAGAGTATCTTGTGAATTTACTCAGAATTGAAATTTATCAAAAAAGTGCGCAAATTTTAGCTAGAGTTGTAAAATATGATTTAATTGACTTTATGGTACTTAAGTAACGTCATATATCGTTTCCATGGCAAAAGATTCTCCCACACTTTGTCAAAATATGTCTTAGAGATAACTGAACAGCTACTGAAGATGATGTGTACAAACAATAATGCTTTTGAAAAAAATGGGGAACCACCTCCTTTCTTTGCGCGTCCGAGGGTTAACACCGTTTTCCGAGGAAACCTTGTATCCAAAAAACGACGCACTCTAGAACCAACGAATGATTCAACCTACAACTAAATATCTGCATATCTAAGTATGTGCATCAGAAAGAACATCACATTGAATTTCATTTTGATGAGAGCGAGGCCTTATTATACATACCAACAAGTTGACTAGCACGACAGAACCCATAAAAACGAACGTGAAGAACAAACCCATGGTGAGGCCAGGCAAAGGGACATATAAAATATCTGTTCCTGGTATAGTGGCGTTATTCACGATGTTTTCCACCAACAAATCAGTGAAATCCAGTTCTCCAGCCATCATTACATTAATCTTTCCCAGAGAAAACAAAAAGCTTGAGAAAGTACCCTAGGTGGAAACAGATGAGTACAAGCATTATATTACAGATGGAGAATCATTCAATCATTAATATTTACCATTTCTCGTGTACAACTACCCCTCGTAAGTGACCACTTTTCTCATTGCAATACTGAAGGCATAACATTCCTACCCCAGGACCCTCCCTTGATCGTTAGAAAAAAAAGACGAACTGGATCTATTGCATACATTCGTAGCATGCTTCGCAACCTACGAAGACGCATGAAAATTGCATGGAAAGTCACGAGGAAAAGTTATAGTCTACATCTGTTCCTGGTATAATGGCGATGTTCACGATGTTTTCCACCAACAAATCAGTGAAATCTAGTTCTCCGGTCATCATTACGTTAATCTTCCCCAAAGAAAACAAAAAGGTTGAGAAAGTACCCTAGGTGGAAACAGATGAGTACAGCCGCATGAAATTAAAGATGGAGAATCACTCAATCTTTAATATTTATCATTTCTCGTGTAAAACTATCACTCATAAGTGACCACTTTTCTGATTGCAATACTAAAGGCATAACAATGCTACCCAGGACTCTCCCTTGACCGTTACGAAAACGACCGCATACAATTTGAGCATGCAGTGTAACCTACGAAGTCGTATGCATATTGGAAAGTCATGAAGAAAAGTCATAGTCTAAATCGGCTATTACTCATTATTTTTACAACTATATTTTAAAGATACCTACACACATTTTGAACTAAGTACTAATAATTTAAATCGTTAATTTATAATTTTGAGTCTGGGAGCTAAATTAACGGGTGAGTTTTCTAGTTAGCCCCCAGCCACAATTTGTTAAACATTTACAGCAGGTGAAAGAATTTAAACAAGTGAAAATATTTACAGTGAAATAATTTAACAATATGATGTTAGAAAAACATAACAGAGGAGACAAATTATATGTGTGTTCTGACAATAGATAAAGTTTTAAATTCTTCGAGAAGAGGAATACATTTAGATCCTTTTGGTCAGATGGGAGATCTTTCCAGAGGTCATTTGCTACAAAAGAGATTCTTTGTTTGCCTATATTTGTTCTTACTCCTGATTATACAGGTTTTGATCAAACTTTTAAAATTAAGGAAATCGGCGATATGCCAGCGAATTTTCTTTGTTTTGTTAAATATATTAGCTTTTCCGATGGAGGTTTAACATATTTAACCAGTTTTACGTTTGAAATGATTGTCCTCGAGTTTTAAAATTACAGGTTGAAATTGGGACTTAAAAATGACCTTTGTTCTCACAAAAACTTTTTAGAGAACAATGGACGATCATTTCAAACGTGAAGGGCTGAAAATATTTAATCTACATCAGAAAAGCGTTTTAATTTTATATTTTCTCTTAAACCCATCACCAATTCGTCAAATATTTGCTATTTTAAGCCACGTTAATTACATGCCACGTAACTTGTGGGAAAACTTATTATACTTAAAAATGTTAAGGACGATAAGTCCTTTCCATGTGCCAAATTTCGATCCAGTTCCATTACCTTCATTTTATCATTTTTATCATTCCCTTTGTTAAAGTTATCACGAATAAACTGTTTCTCCTGGTTAAGAGAACCTCCATTGTGATAAGCTGACGTTAAATTGTAAATTTTGATTTTTTTTTTTTTAATAACAAATAGGAAGGACATTTCAGTTTACAAAAAAATGGATATGAATGTCGCCTATTTTTTATTTTAAAATCCCGCGCGCTGCCATTTTGGTCATATGGTTGCCGCTATTTATACTTAATCGTACCTTTTTGGTACGCTTCGGCGGCATATCAGGCGAGTTTGGTCGAGCCATGGTTCGTATTTTGGAGAGACGCAGTCGAGCCAAAATACTCATGGCGAGTTACATTACCGTACCCAAATTCAGCCAAAAATTCGGTGATATTTTTAACAGTTGCGGTAATAAAATCTGTCAGGCGTCCTATCGTGTGTCCCGCGAGGAGAATAATGCAAGTCACCAAACGGCGCAAAAAGTGATGAATGAAAAATAATTTTACTTTGAGTTTTATACAGAGAGCAAAGTGAGAAATCGTGGTAGCAAAATATGTGTAAATCCTTTTCTGCAAAACTATTATCGGCATTTGAAAACGAGAAAATTACAGTGTATGCCGAAGAAATCATTTTACAAGTCTTATCTCGAGGGGACAAACACAGTGTAAATGTCACATGGAAACTTCAAATACTCGCTTCAGCAGTTCAAACATTCAGTTGGAGGAACTTTTGGAACCAGAGGTAAAGTTGACGTTAGTGGTTGCATTTTCAAACTTTGCACCATAAAATCGTGCGATATCAGGTCAGTGACTTGATATCATATGATATCAGGACAGTAAACTAGGCTTATGAAAAAAAAATAAATAAATAAGCCTTTGACCCAGGCCTAAAAGTACTTGAGATTTCGGCAGATAACACAAACCTCAAACTATGTACAATTCTTGCAATGTTAATTATCGTCAGTAGATATGAAGCAAACAAATAATTTGTACTGAGAAAAATGGAGCAATTATTATCTAAGATCTATTAGCAAAACAAATTGGCAGCAGGGTGCGCGAAAAGGAAATCTCTCGCCATCTTACTTACCTGGTGCTTGAGTAGGACATAAAATACCAACGAAAAGCCTACCAAGGCAATCATGAAGGTGCATATCACTTTGACAAAAGTGAAGAGAACCTCGACGTACATTGTTACATACAAGCCAAGTCCACCAAAACGACGAAAATACAACGTCAAATTTATGTAACACAGAAGTAAGCCAACTATTCCGGCAATCCATTGCGTTCTTGTGCTGTAGAGGTCTTCTTTTCCAAGTGCGTGAGGAAGGATGAAAAGACATACCGTCCCATACATCACCAACTCAAGCACGTTTGTGGGATCCATAACGTACGCCAAACGCATCCACACAAGTTGAATTATTTCCTTTATGAATTGAGAGATCAAGAAGGCAAATATTAAAACTGGTGCTGCCTTCTCGAAGTTCGATTTCTGATTACTTTGTTCACTCTTTGTGTCAGATAACAATGTACTTCTGTCTCTTGCAGCTACAACGAAACACGAGAACAAAATGACAAAAATTGCAAATACAAGGGTGTTGAAGATGGTAATGAACTTTCCGAGCATCATCCACTTGAATCGAAGTAATACTTGCGTAACAATATGATTTAGCAGCTTTTCACGCTTGTATTTGGCCATGATAGCAGGGGCGAAGAAGAAAGCACAATCTAAAGTTATGTCTTCTGGATCCAGATGTTTCATATTAAACTTGACGGAAAAGTCTTCATGCGACGGAGGCAGGGCACTGTAAGTGACACATTGATCAAGAACAACTTCTGCGACGTCCGGTAGCTTTTCTATTAACTTCAGCATTGGTCGGTTTCCGCACTCTGAGCCCAAAAGTACTTCTTCCCACCTGAAAAGAAAAGATTCATTTTAGTTTCATACTCTGAGACTGATAACGAATCATAACGCAATCTAACCCAATAATAAAGACGGCAACTTTCAACGTCTCATACACCTTATTCCAAAATGGTGGCCAATTTATTATTCTTTTATATGTATGTTAATTAGCCCTTGTTGCCTCGTCAGCATGTGCAAAATACAACAGAATTTACAAGCGAAAATGAGGCAAAGAGGGCTAATTGAAATGCATACAAAAGAATTATAAATTGCCCGTTATTTTGGAATAAGGTGTATTCTAACCTTGAAAAAAATCTAACATGCTCCAACATGCGTGCAAAGGCGAGAAGGAGTTTGACGTGTACGCTTGCATGGTAATGTTTGTCCTTAGTTGTATCTTATGTTATGGAGTACCTGCAAACTAGCTTTACAGCTAAGTGTACCTTCCACTTTAAATAAAGTATTGTATATTATATTGTATGGCGACATTAGCAACGGAGTAAACGGCAGGCTCCCTTTTCTTTAAATTCGTCCCCGGTGATGATTCTTCCAAGAGAACGGTTGGGGATGGGGTATAAAATTGACGAAATTGGCACATACACATTCAATGGTGGGGGAGAAGTTACCCCTTAAAGCTTCCCCCTGCCATCGTCTTTATTCCTGAGACACCTTTTTTGGAAACTTTAAGTTTGATGAAACTGGATTGCTGTTGTTATGAGATATGATGTCGTAGGGAGCATAAAGACAAGCAATTTATGAAAAACAACTGAATCCGTGTTTTTCGGTCTTTCGTGGTTCAGAAATATCAAATGTTTCCAACTGTTAAATTACATCATATTTTGCAAGTATAGCACAAAGAAAATCAATTTTCGCACATTTTGAATAAAATCCAAGATGGCTGCCATTTTGGATTTTTAAAAGGTTCACATCATTGCTGTTGCCAATAATATTAACCTTATTTTCATAGCACACCGCAATCATGATATATATTTAAGGAAATACATTTTGAAAAAAAAAAGTTACCGAGGGGTATACGTTTGTTTGGCGTCTGAGTGTTGAAGCAGGGGAGTCAACTTAACCTGCCTAACCGTCAGCGTTGAATGTTAGCCGCTCTGACTTATGAAAACATACGGATGTTATTGCATAGGTCATTTAATGCCAGACAAAGAGCCAGATTTGATTGACTCAAACCACAGTCTATTCTATATGACTAATCAACCGTCGCATTTTGACGCGTTCATCTGCAATGAAAACACAAAACTTGAAAATTTGCACAGCATCCTACCTGTGATGCTTTACAAGTGTGTTTGCCACCTCCCCTGCTTCCCACTCAATAGCAACATCTAGGCAGGCCATGTCCTTGTTGTTTTTGGCTGTGACGTCAGCACCTTTATCCAACAGGAACTCAAGCACATCCGGGCAATTGTACCTGCAGGCGAGGTGAAGTGGAGTGTTTTGATCCAGGTCTCTCTCTTCCAATGTACTCGGCAAAAAGCAATTCGTTAAAACCTGGACTGTTTTTAATGAGCCCGCCTTGACAGCCAAATGAAGAGCCGTGCAATTGTTTCTATCTTTAATTGTGACGTCAGCGCCCTTTGAAATCAGGAGCTCACAGGTTTTTCTGGAATGACACATTTTAAACTGATAAATTATATAATTTCATCCACCCCTTAAATAATATCCTGATTACAAAAACCGGCCCTTGGAGCCTTGCACGCAATATGGTGCAGTGAGGTATAATGACATTCATGTCAATCGCCAGGTTAGATGGTATCCATTTAAACAAACACCCCTATAGGGAGGGGGAGAAAATGTGGGGTGAAATATTTTGCTTTAGAAAATAAAACGATAGCAGATCTGGAAACATGTCCTTAACCACCATGCCTCCAAACGTATACCACAATGCATTAAACCATCCAAGTTACTGTGGAATTGACTATTCTTGTTATTACTTACGTGTGTTTATTGCTGGCAGCCAAATGAAGAGCAGTCATTCCATTGTCCTCCCTTACACTTAAAATGGATGCGAAGTCCGTGATTTTGGAGAGTGCCAGTACACAATCCAGTGAACCAGTTTCGGCTGCAATGTGAAGAGGAATCTTCTCGCTTATATCACGTCCTTTTATACAAGCTTCATTTTCAAAAAGAATTTCCAAAATCTTAAATAGAAATTAAAAAATAATGTCAGTTTAATAACTTACTTACTTACTTACTTACTTACTTACTTACTTACTTACTTACTTACTTACTTACTTACTTACTTACTTACTTACTTACTTACTTACTTACTTGTATACCAGTTGTATCAAATGAGAAAATGAACGAGTAAGAGCTGGTTGCCATAATTGTTTAAGGCCCTCGCAGTTAAACAATTCAAGTTTTTTAGCACCAACTCAGTAAATATTGTTGAATATTTACCAAGACGAATATTTACCGATATTTCTTCGCCTTCGGCGAATAGTTGTTATACCTCACTAGTCTCTAGTCCAGATGCCAGGTGAAGCACGGTCTTCAAATCCTTGTCCTTCATTTGTACTAGAATTCTATCGTTGTCCATTTCTAGCAATGCTTTCACCATTTCAGGCTTCCTATAAATTATAGCCAAATGAAGAGCACTGTTTAATGAATAATCTGTTACTGTTAGATCAGCTCCGTGGTCAACCAACAGCTTGACAGCTTGGACTGATCCATGTGTCACCGCCATTAGAAGAGGCGTCATCTCCAACGCATCCTTTACTTCTGGGTCAGCCCCAGACTCTACCAGAATGTCTACTATTCGGTCGTGATTGAACGTTGCAGCACTGGAAATGAGTTGGACAATAATAAGGTTTCTGGGTGGTAAAATGGTTTCTGGTTGTGCTAAAACAGTGCTCACAATAACTTTCATAGTTGTTGACATGACGAGGTGATATTGATTATATGCTGGCATGTTGTGCAAGTTGCAGATATAAGTGAACAAAGGAATCATAACGGATTAAATGATATAAGAATAAAAATGGAAAATACCCTAAAAGCAACACAGAGGTATTCGGCATATCCCGTGATCATGCTGTGAAACTGCTGCTGAAAATGGAGTGAGGTAATTCCCAAATCGTCGTTGGTGTTTATGAGAGATTTGAGGGAATTCATTTTCACCCCGTAATAGTTATTCGACGTTTTTACCACTACACAATAGAAGCATTTTTTCTCGTATTCCAATTCAAGAATCTGTAAGTTACATCTTCCCACCGAACAAAAATATTTTCCGAAATATTTTCACAGCATAATATTCATGTTTCATCATAAGGGAAATCAGTTCTTGCAGATCTATACCTACTTTACCTGTGTAGTGGTGTTCTTAGGTTTCCATCCCTGATGTCAGTGACTGCACCATAGAGTATAAGAAGCTCAACCACAGACAGGTGACCCTGTTTGGCTGCTAAATGAAGTGGAGAAGCAGATGCCACCAAGTTGACAGCTTCATGATCCGCGCCGTTGCGTAACAATAAGTCTGCCACTCTCTCGTGGCCTCCCCTGCAGGCGTAGTGAAGAGGAGTAAATCCTTCTGAGTCTTTTTCATTCAGAAATTCATGTAGGGTAGTTAGCCTTTTGGAAGCTGTTTTATAACGAAGACCAATTATTAGCTAGACTTTTAGAAAGTTTCTCAAGCGTGTTAGTTAATTTATTTTGAACTATCCACATCGTGACAAGTTCATGAAACATGTTTAGAGAGTTCGGTACTGCTACAAGAAGTATATTATTCCAAAAATTTACCGAGTTTGTATCGGAGTCACAATAGCTCAGTAGATAACGCTTAAGAATACGAATCCAGAGGTCGTCGGTTCAAGGCTCACATGAAGTCGTTTTGTATTTTACTTTATTAGGTAAATTTAAGGACAGGGCAGAGAAATAGAAAGGCCGAGGGACTTAGGAGGGTAGCAGGGATAAAGAGGCGAGAAGGGGGGTAGGGGTGGGGGGAAGAGAGAGGGAAGAGACAGCGGGATAAAAAGGGAAGACAAAGAGGGCATACACGGGCAGGGTGGACAAGGGAATGGTTGGTTTTGAAGGGTTGGGAAGAAGGGCGAAAGGTGAAGGGTGGAGTACGGTGGGTGATAAGAGTAGGTCAGAACAAAAGGTTGGGGTGGAGGGCTTGCTCGCAGGCTAGATGAGCCCAAAAATTGCCTGCACTATAGGCTACAAAGTTTGTCAAACGTGTAAGTTAATTTATTTTGAGCTGTTCATATCGCGACAAGTCCTTTTAGTATATTGAAGATACAAGTGCTGCGATGTTTAATTCGGGAAACTGCCTTAAAACCAAGCCTATTATCAGTATAGTGGTTTTCTTCGCTTTCTAAACCTCATCATATCCATGACTGCCCCATAAAATATAAGAGGACGAGGTCGCAGCTTTCCAACAGTAGTGCCAAAACCCATAATATGAATTTAATTTTGTAGAGCACATCACAGGCTATCATTCTATTAATGTAAAATCTTATCAAAATATAACACATTAATAACCGGGGGGATGCAACCACCTCCACCCAACCCCTTGTATAAGTAACAAGGAATCAGAGAATTAACTCTGTGTGTAAATTATAGTGCTAAGATAAACCCATAAATTTCCCTGTACTGAGCGTTAGCCCTAGTAAGAAAATGAGGGACCACACGAGGGAAAGAAAAAATCTTTGACCTCGGTGGGATTCGAACCCACGACCTCCGGATTAGATCTTCCGTCGCTCTACCACTTGAGCCACGAGGCCGTACGGGAGCAGACCGTGGGTAATAAGGTGGTAATTCGTGGCAATGAGAAGACGACGGAAGATCTAATCCGGAGGTCGTGGGTTCGAATCCCCTCGTGTGGTCCCTCATTTCCTTACTAGGGCTAACGCTCAGTATAGGGAAATTTATGGGTTTATCTTAGCACTATAATTTACACACAGAGTTAATTCTCTGATTCTTTGTATAAGTATGCTTGCTCGTCCGAGCGGTAATCGGCTGTTTCTTGGTGTTGCGGATGTTGCGATCATCAGATGACGTCACAACAACAGATTTAAAAGACAATGAACAATATCCACCCCACATGTACAACACAAAAGCTAACCAACAATAGTTTCCGCAACACCAAGAAATACCCCTTTTTATCGGACAGTCAACAAAGATTACGTTCACCATATTCGTCTTATATAGAGAAAAAAATATTACCTGTTTCAATAAGGAGTTCGCAAACTTTTTCGTGCCCTGAATAAGATACAACATGAAGAGGATTTCGTCCGCCTGTTAACTTGGGAGTGATGTCGGCTCCATTTCTTAAAAACAGCTCACACACTTCTCGACTTCCACTCCAACAGGCCAGTAGAAACGGCGTTTTAAATAATCCTTGGTTCATCAATTGCAAATTGTTCTTCACCCTTGGGTCTTTGAGCAGAAAGCTGCACATCTCTATGAGGCCTCTCCGTGCGGCTAAATGCAGTGGTGTCATTCCGTTATCTTTTTTTATTAGTGGATCGGCTCCTCTTTCAAGCAAAAGTTTCATAACGTCAGCTCTCTCGAATCTTGAAAAATTGTACACATACAATGTAAGCAATTACTTGTGCAAGCACGCATGGTGGCACATATAACGCCTCACTCGTTAAATCGTTGCAAGTTTTTTCTCCTTTTATGTCAAGCTATAGCAGCACCGTCCAGAATCAACAAAAGGGTTCTTCTTTATCGATCAAAGTTTAAGGCCCGATTACATGAAAGCCGACAGTCGTTCCTGGATATAACTAATTTTCATTTACACGAGTGGTTGCATCCCGGCATCCAGAGACGACAGTTATCACGCCCGAGACGAAGTGGGGTTGATCTCACTGAAACGTAAACGACACAAAACAATTTTTCCCAATAAATTGATCTTTGAATTGTACACACTGTATGAAATAAGTTCACAAGAGTTCTGAAGGAGCTTTAAATTCACCTTGAACGCTGACTATCATCCCGAGAAGACGGTTTACATGGAATTTGTCGTCGCGTTTCATCCCGGTCCTTAGCTCAGGGATGAAATCATCCTGGGACGAAACTATGTAAACAACAAAAAAGAAAATGACCAGACACCGAGATTAACCCATCAAGCGACGAAAGTCATCTCGGAAAGAAATCTCTCATGTAAACGGGCCCTTATATGTGAGTTGTTAAAACAATTCTAATTTGGCCAGTTTCCTCGCCCGTTTGTCCTCTCGCGGGTTTTTTTCGCATCGCTTAACAACTTTCTAAACTGGCACCTGGAGCCGGGCTATCTCACTACCGATTTGCCCAGCTTTCAGATTGTTATGCATGGCCGCGAGCACTTATTACATAATTTACTCTCCCCTTTCTTTTGGAATGGCCGAAAGGCATAAAACTTACCTAACGGCAGCAAGAAGAGGCGTGAATCCACCTTTGCCTTTCAAGTTTATATCAGCTCCATTATCCAACAAAGTTCTGACTGTCTGGATATTATTTGCAAGCACAGCTCGATGAAGAACAGAGAGACCTTCGCTGTCAATTGTATTCAAACTCTCCATACCTATAAAGGCACCGTTCGTTATGTGCACGGGTAAGCCATTTGGCGCTGGTTTAAAGACTTGAATTTCATCTTCAAGAGAAATTGGATGAATGAATTTCCGTATAACTTTGCCGCTTCCAGGGTTGGAGATGAGTTCGAGGGAATCGTTGTCAAGCGAAGGTTCGACTTTGTTAATGGACGTGTTACTGCGTTGCGTACCTCCAGACGAAGGCTTGGGACTATCTGAAAAAAAAAAAACACGACACTAGGGAATAATTATGTCACTAGCGTAAGCGTAAGTATTAGCGGAAGCATAAGAACTTCAAGTGAAAACGAACATTGACGTAATTAAGCATAAGATTGATCCTTATGGCCGCTTATGCTTAAGCTTGCGCTCGGGCTTATGCTGATGTTCATGTCGACCCAGTTTTGGGTTTTACCTCGGTGTAAAAACCAATGGCTTTTTTCATTGTTTTCTACCTTTGTTGCCTTGCACTCTATTGTTTCAGTACCTTCTTCGTTTTACGTCACATGTGAGTTGGCAGGTTTTTACACCGAGGATGAGCCCAGTTTTGGCTGGGCATAGGCGCTGACATGTTTACAACAACAAAACGTTTTTCACTCTTGAAGTCTCAAACCAAATCTTTCGTGCTGATTAAAGCTTAAGTTTGAAAACTGAATGATATATCAATTGCAAAATATGATCGGATAAATCCCAAGTTTAGTCCGCATATTACGTCATCATCTTAATCAGTTCCGTTTCCCCGTGTGGGAAATAGGGCGGGAGTCACTGAGGCATTTTGACCGCGTACGCCGGGCCCCGGTTCCTGAAAAGCCGATTAGCGCTAACCCACGGTAAAATCATCCTAATCGAAGGATAATTTTATCCTTCGATTAGATTCTGTTCCTGAAAGCACGATTAGCGCTAACCAAGGGATAAAATAAGGGTTAATTTTATTCCACCTAGCGAGGTCTATTAACTCACTAATCGGCGAATAAATTTTGTCAAACAAACAAAATGGCGGAATAAACTGTTCGTTAAGTTGGTCCAGGAAATATAGAAAGCAACTTAGACTAGAAATAGTTCTTCTTGGCGACTTTAATGATAGATGAACTTGCTGTACATACGGATTCAAGAGAGAATTAAAACCAAGTTTTCGGAAGAAAGATGCTATTTTCAGTGCAAATACAACTATTTACAGTGAAAAAATTAAAGTGATCGAGACAAGGCGGACAAACACATCGTGCAGTCTCGGCAATAACTCAAAATAATAGAGCTCTTGCTTGCAATCTTACTAACTTTTTGAACGGTAATATTTGAGAGATATAGTTTTTGTATTTAGCAGGACTTTCACGAAGCAGAATAAATGAAGCTTAGCTTTCAGTCATATTTTTGAAAAGCAAGATAAAAACAACACGACATGAAATATTCTTTACTAGCGTTCGCAATAGCATAAATTTTAAAATGTCATATAACTCTTTACATTATAGTTTTACCGGTTTGGAGATTCTATCCAAGAATTCTTGAACTAAATAATTATTTTTGCAGCACATCATTGATTTTCATTCCGTTTCCTTTGACCAAATCGCAAGACCCGTTTCTTTTCTTCGACTAAAACAATCAATATCAAGGTTTGTTTTGTAGAATTTGTGACCAAAACTCTTTGAGTCAGAATTGAAAACAACTGAAAACAAGAGCTTGCAAGCTTTGTGTAAGACGCCTTTTTCCCGCGCATTGTCATTTTTCGCGCGTGTCTGCACTGCATTGCGAATAACTGGTCAAACCGATTTATTTTGACTTTAAGGTTACAGTGTATCTTCAGATCGAAAATTTATTGAAAATTTTTTTTTTTTTTGGCGTTAAAATAAAGTTTACAGGATGAACTTTCATCCAAAAAAAATTATCGAAAAATAGTGAAAATTGACGGAGAAATGACGGTATAACTTTTGTGGGCGGAGTTTGTTTATTAAGCGATATGTTTTTTTTTAAGCGCCGTTTTCTCAAAGTTAATTTTTCGCTTGTTGGGGACACTTTAAAGAGCTACAACTCAAAGGGAATTTGTTCGATTTTGCTTCAATTTGGACAGAAGCTAGGCTAACATATAATCAACAAAAACGTGTCGGCGAATTTCTTAATTCCGAAAACTTTTTCGTCAAGAGCCATTTCCGTGCGATCATTCCAATTTTTCTTCTCCTCTTTTCGAAAATATTCTGTAACTTTTCACTGCAATTGAATATGGGAAATCGCCGACAAGTTTTTTTAGCGCTTCGTGTCCGGAAACCCGAGAACAAATCAAATTAGCAAAATATAATAATCGCTTTGAGTTATAGCGTTTTAAAGCTGATTCGGACGTTCGAATTTAGACGTAGTAAAAAAATTCGACAATTCATTTTATTACCAAATGGTTTCCATATTTAGATAGCCAGCTCTATAAGCTTTAATTTGATATCTGGGTTTAGGTATATTAAGTGTAATCTTAAGACGCTAGAGCTGTTATACAGGAGACACCCCCGAAGGTACACTGTAACCTTAATCGAGGGATAGTTAATCGAGGTTAAATCCGTTTTCAGGAACGCCTTGTGATCCCTCGATTTGTTATCTTAGGAATAAGAAATTTAACCGTTGATTAACCGCTAATCCAGGGATAGTTTAATCGGCTTTTCGGGAACCGGGGCCGGAACGCTAAATATTTGATGGATTATAAAACATGACATGTCACTTCAATTTCATTAGGGTTTTCCGATTTAGCGGAAATTTGATGGAACTGGAAGACATTTTTCCACTCATTGAAAATGTAATTGAACCCACTTAAGGTGGCTCGATAGTCCAAAAATATGATGTCTAGCTTGCAACGTTCGCTTTTTTGAAAATGGCAAAATTGGATTCTTTAAACACTTAAGAATCCCATTTTGAAAGAATTTCACTAAATTTGCAACACTAAACAAGTGAACTATAAGATAACTGAACAGTGGTATATAATTTTCCCGTAGTAACGGCCCTAGCAACTATTGTTTACATTAGTTAAATGCTCATAAAACGTGCTAAATGAATGCTCCCGCGCCTATAATTGATCTAGAATCGATTGTTTTAACTTTAAGTCCATTTTTCTCAAATGTTGAAATTTGACTTAACACGTTGCAGCTCAACACTTCTCTCTGAAAGAGTATTTTACCTAAAGCGATAAATTTTCCTACGGTCATTTTTGAATAGTTGCTCTATGCAATGAAGTAACATCAGAATAATTTTCCAAATTCTAACAATATTATCCAATAATATGTTAATAGGGTGTGGTAAGAAATGTCTTTGTCAGTTTGCACCCTTGTAAAACGAAAGAAGACTGACGTAGATAGTCATGGTTTTAGTTCATTGCACAGATCTATGTGTGCTAAACAGACTGAAATTTTCAGATCCAAATGTTGCATAAATGGAGAGTTCGGTAAACGCTTTTTTCGTTTGCCTCACGATGGAGTTACTTTAAGATGTTGATCGCGACGTTTCGACTGCTATTACTGCTAGCCTTCATCAGGCAATGAGGTCGATTGGTTACGTGTCGCTGATGTAGCACGTTGGCTTGTTGCTATTGGTGCATTTCGATCCTCATTATTATTCCGAAAAGATGATGTTCCCTCTCCGGTCCGATTTGATATCGGTCGGCTGTTATGCTTCTTGATTGTAGGTATCCACGCTTCGGGAATTTCAATTCAACTATCTCTGTTGATGTTATTAGGATGAAGTCTTATGCGGGTGGCCTCTTTAACACTACCGGTGTACCAGTGTGGGTCACGGTCAATAAACTTAACCTCGTCCCAAATAGGAAAATGCCCGGTCTTGTTAGCGTGTTCTGAAACCGTGGAGGTTTGAGTACGAGCAAGCCGTATGTCTCTATCGTGTTCTTTTATCCTTTCATGCATAGACCTCCCTGTTTCTCCGATATACACTTTGCCGCATTCGCAAGGAATCTTGTAGACAACACCGTCCTGTTTATTAGAGTCGAGGACGTCCTTAGGTCGTACTAAGTGTGACCTGAGAGTTGTGTCAGATTTGAAAACAGTGCGTACGCCTTGTTGTTGTAGGCAGCGGCGAAGAACCTCTGATACACCTTTGATATTGGGTTCGGTAATCGAACGCAATCGAACGTTCGGTAATCGAACGATTCAACAATCGAACATAATCGAACTCAATCAATCGAACATAATCGAACACTTCAACAATCGGAAATAAACTAGTTCCATCTGGTCTGAAAGAAAGCGTTGCGGTCAAATAAGTTATTTATTGGCTTCTATTTCAAACACGAGTACAATAGGCAAGATGTCGGACAGGGCAAAAGAGGTCAAACTTACCATTCTGGAAGCGGTGGTAAAGGGCTACCTCGAGTGCTCTTTCGACGTCCGTGTCGGAGATAAATTTGTTGTCAAGCGGAAAAGAGGAGAAAGGGGTCTGGCTCTGAGGGTAATGGATGGTGACCGCGGCCAGCTTGGCCATTTACAACGTGAACTGGTGACTGTGCTATGGCCGCTGACGGAAAAAGTTGAAGTGTAAGTCTCATTCACGCTAACGTGAAGCACTCGCTGATATGTACATAGGTCTGCTAAAAATTCCTTGTTTATGGTCTAAGGTTTGTGACTGATAGCTCCAAAGATGATCCGAGAGGAAGATGGAGGCCTGGTGGTGGAATTAATGTTCCAGTGAGGGTAGAAATAAAACCGCTTTCAAAAACTCAAGCCAAAGATGTACGACGCCACTTAAAGAGTGAAATCCTTCCAATTCTACTGAGACTGAATGCTTATCAATTTTTGATTACCGTTTTGTTTTTCCACCGAACAAAATCGAACTAATCGCGGCGATTGAGTTCGATTGGGTTCGGTAATCGAACTTAATCGAACTCACCGAAAAGTTCCAATTCGATTATGTTCGATTGCCGAACCAATAGAACTCCAATCGAACGATTGGGTTCGACTGGGTTCGATTGGTTTTTGGTTCGGATTCGTTCGAT
Source organism: Cladopsammia gracilis (assembly GCA_022457155.1). Lineage (NCBI taxonomy): Eukaryota > Metazoa > Cnidaria > Anthozoa > Scleractinia > Dendrophylliidae > Cladopsammia > Cladopsammia gracilis. The sequence continues at coordinate 1,053,198 of JAJGOT010000178.1, forward strand.
TGACTACGCCGGGTTAAATGCAAGGAGTTCTGCAAGGCCAGTGTCTGTTTGATACAGTGTCCGCTTAATCAGACAGGTTTGACTGTGTTTTCTATCTCTAAATATTAATGTTCAAGTTCAATAAACTGCATGCGAAGGCTCTGACTGCGCAGCATCATATACAAAATTTAACTTCCTTACCAAAATTACCATTGATTATGATGTTACAATCAGTGAGATCAGGACAGCTTAAAAATATTCACAACCATCAAATGTATCTCACTAAGATCTTGTATATAATCCTCACAGATCGCCTGGAGAAAAGACTCAAAGTCCTGTCAAAAATTTATCAGTAACATCAATCTTCCTTTTTCCGTTTTACTCGAAATTCTCAGTTCGTCAGATTAATATTTTGTTTCTGTTTTGCGCAGTTGGTAAGGACGTGTTGAGTAATTAATTATAACTTGCGAACACGTCATCATGTCATGTGGCTTAAATTAATTGGTTTATGTATTCTCGTTTTTGCAACATACGTTCATAAGGACTATAATGTACATGGAAGGATTCGGTGAAATCATTTAATTTTGAGTTATGAAACCACTTTTCGCGCGAAAATAACTAAATCATTAATTCTCTGAGTCAATATTGCTGGAGTACGTCTTTCGTTGCACGTTATCTTTCTATGTTCGTTTGCGTATAGACGTAAACATGTATCAGTCACCCGTTTAAACTCTCGAATCTTTAACTTGCCAGATAACCATGCAACTGCTTTCAAAAAAACGGTCGGAATTACGTATTAATTTTGTGTTTTCGACGCGTACAAGTCAAATAGAGGAGAACGTAATATAAGATCAATTAGCCGTCATTCTAGGCAACTGCTAGACTGCTCATTTCAATGATGCCCTCGTTGTCGTATCATAGATCGAGTTAACTGTAAAAGGAATTAAGTGACAAACCTTTACCATTACTGCCCACAATAGAGCGATATGTCGACATCAAGCTGCTCATGGCGAATTTAAGACGAGTTCAACACTCATTGCGTCAGGTGATTCATTGAGGGTTTATTGAGCGTGACGTAGCAAATTCTAACATGCCAATACAACGATGTGTTGTGATTAGTCTCGCAACCGTTAACATTGCCTGTTATGTGCCTATTATTGGAAACAATACAGACAATAAATTGATTATTGAGAAAAAGATTCCTCAAACTAACTATTTAACGGTATTTTTTTAGTGCTTTTCCTAAATTAGTAAGATTGTGCTTAAGATTAACTGAACACTTTCAATATAATACTTTTGATCAGACCGACCAAGGCTGACAATGCTAAAAATAAAGCCGACAGCTGAGCTGTAATCAATATCGACATTTGAGATGATGCCGCTTTTCTCATGCATGTTTATCCTGAACCACACAAACGTTTGGCAAGGTGATAAGATAATAATCAAGCAAGGCTGACTGTTCAGCTGGTACAGTCAGCGGGCTCAGCCTTGCTTGATTAGTTATTTCGTATTTATATGAAATTTAAAGGGGCTCTGTCACCATTTTTAGTGTTGCTTTCAAAAAACCAAAGAGCATCTTCATATCAATGGAAACCCAAAACTAATGGTCCAGTTTTGTTTAAAAGTATTCTGCTGGTGCTCTAAGAGTGAAAATGAGTGTCTTGGACTACAGATAGGAAATCGACTGCATCTGGAAAAAAATGGGCTAATTCACGTTTATCGCTTGTTTCTTGATAAACGCGCTAAGACTCTTGATCTGATTATGGTATATTCTATCCTCGAAAATTCACTTCATATCTTCCTCTTAGTGTTCTGTAAGCATTTCGTGTTTGACAAAGGCACTTAGTTTTAATTAGACCCTAAAATGTCAAAATCCCCATGGCAGAGCTCCATTAAATCGTTTAAATGCAGAGGAGCACTCAACACTACGATAAATAGTGGTAACTTTCTTTCCGGATCTCCTTTATAAAGGGATACGAGTACTAGACGTCACCCAAAGTGTAGATAAACCATTTAAAATGCAAGGCTAGTACAGCGGAAATTAATGGAAGGTTTAATGGCTGGCCCTGTAGAAGACTAGTTCTACTAGTCGAAATTTTGGCCATTAAACCTGCCATTAATTTCCGTTGTACTAGCCTTGCATTTTAAATGATTTATAGCTCCTTTAATATAATGAGAAATGGTCATCGCAATTGTGTTTGAAATTTAAGCAATTGCAAATAAAGAAGCACGAAAAAATTCACCAGGATTCGGTAACATAACGTAAATATTAAATATTACAACTTTAAGATCACTTTTGTAGTTTTCGTTGGATTTTCATTACTTTTGACACAATTTTGGCGCTTTTGTTACATGATGGAAATACGAGATGGTGATCAGTCGGAATTATGATGCAATTCCCACGTCATATGACATCATCGCGTCAAATGACCAACCTTAACTTAGAAAGAAGAGCGAAAACATAAACCAATGCACGCATTGTTTTGGACAACATATGGCTTTTGTCTCTTACATAAATTTGTCTTAGGCCTGAGAGGCTAAAAGTGCTAATGATTGCATGACTTACGTATATTAGGTGTCTCATTTTAAATATTAATTCAAAACAATTTCCTATGATTTTAAATGAGAAGACGGAGCACAAGGTGTGATAGTTCTTATACAGCTCGATAGACTACCGAGCAGTCTCACTTTCACAGCTTAGTCCGTCGAGCGAGTAAAACATTAGCGAGCGGATAATGGCCACGCGAAACTGGGGGCGAAGCAACCTGCCTCGCCCCCAGTTTCGCGTGGCCATTATCCGCTCGCTAATGTTTTTTTTTTTTGTTGTTGTTTCTCGCTCGACGGACTAAGCTGGGAAAGAGAGACTGCTCGTAGGCTATTTTTTTAATTCCACAAACGAGTTTGGAAACGTGACATGGATAATAATGTGTAACAAACGACGGCAAATAGACACGTAATTAGTGGCAAAATACAGCTGAATTATGGTTTCGGCGCTCTCCGGAACAGTAACCAGAGTGATAAAGTCTAATTTGTCACTTTCATTATCATCTTGCCAAAGTTGTGTGAAGAGAGAAAGTGTCATCGTCTCAAATGTATGCAGATATTGATATATGTCACTTTTCATTATTGATTCACGTGATATCGAGTTAGGTCGGCCTGATCAAAAGTGTCATATTGAATGTGTGCAGTGTCAAATAATTGCGTTCAAATTAAAAAAACATCCATCAAATTTGATTAGTAAAATCTTATGCCTAATATCATAAGTTTTCAATTCATGAATATCGCAGAATTGAAAATTAAATACAATTTTTCCTCGTCACCCTCCTCATCACCCCCCACCCCCCTTCCCTCCCCCCACCCTCCCCCCCCCCCCCCCCCCACCCAACAACCACCAGCACCACCACCGCCAAAGGGGTACTCCCATATATAATAAACAAGGGTAATGGTCGGAAATTTTAAAAAGGAAGCCCTAAGGCATGGGTGTTGTGGCTGACATTAATGTTTACCCCAAGTATTTCTGAAAAGTTGCTCCTACCAGCAGATTTTTTCTGGCTTCACCTTAAAAGGTATAAGAATAACTCCGTTGGTGGTCATTTTCAACTCAAACACCCAGTGGTACCCAAACCACGAACTTTGACCCCCTAAAGGGTACAACGATCTTTACCGTCACTTTTATATGGTCCTCCCCCTCCCCCTCCCCGTGGTGGTTTCCCCTTGAAATTGCTGTATTTGGTCCTATGTTTGCCTTAAATAACCAGGAACCCCATTAAGCGCAAAGGGGTCAATTGTTCTAACACAGCGAAGTAATCTAGAACAATCTTAATTTGAGAAAATTTTTTTTTCTTGAAAATCGATTTCTTACTTTGTTTCTAACATTCAATACAACCTCGTTCTCAGAAGAGAGACCCTGGGAACGAGGTTGACATTCAATATAGGCGCTCTTGACAATGTTTACTGATGCGAGACGTGAAAAATTATTCACAACACATTGTATTTGCATAGAACGTGCTATGTCACACTTAATCATTAAATAATCACAATCGATCAATCAGTGTTTCTTCTTGACGCAGTGAGTGTTGAACTTGCTTTAATTTCGCCATGAGCAGCTTGATGTCGACATATCGCTCTATTGTTGCCAGCAATGGGAAAGGTTTGTCACTTTATTGTCTTTCATTCGAGCTATGATTCAGCAACGTAGAGCATCAGTAGCATGATTAGGAGTGCACGAACAGTTAAGTTATAGTCACCAGACCGACGGCGAATTACTATGATTGTATTACTTTCTCCTCCATTTGTCTTGTTATTACGAGTCGAAAACACTTTTTAAGACATAAAACGCGTCGACAAGTTTGGACCGTTTTGTGAAAACGGCTGATTACTGGTAAGTACAATACTATAGTGTTTAAGAAATATAATGATGCACATTCATCTTTATGACATCGTAAAGTCGCGAAAATGAACGAAACTGAGATCTAAGGTATAAGAGAATTAAGGATTGGATTACTTTCACGCAACAAAATTGAAAGTACTTTCTTCATGAAGCCATAGTTAAATGATTTCACAGACTTTCATGTACCTTTATGGAACGCCATAACTGCCTTATGATACTTGTTTACATTCCTTAGGGTGGTTTTTGCATTATATGCGGTGGTTACATCATTATATGTGGTGGTTTCATCATTATATGCGGTGGTTACATCATTATATGCGGTGACTTCTTCATTATATTCGGTGCTTTTTCCATTATATGTGGCGCTTATTCCATTCTTCGCGGTGGTTTCTTCATTATATGCGGTACTTATTGTATTATTAGTGGTGTTTTTTATTTATATGCGGTGTTTATCGCATTCTACGTGGTAATTTTTTCATTATACGAGGTGCTTATTTGATTATGTGCGGTGGTTAATTCGTTACGTGCATTGCTTTCTTCTTGCGGTGCTTTTCCCGGTATATGCGGTGCTTTTTTCATTATGTGCGGTGGTTAATTCGTTATACGCGGTGCTTTTTTCGTTATACTCACGGAGCCTCGTTGTCGTTTGATTTCAAGCGAGGCCAACAACACAAGGAGGCCTGGGTATGAGGCATGGAGTCAGCGACTACCGCCATTTTGAAGCTGCAACCTTTCGTCACTGTCTCATGGTTTTTAGCCAAACATGCAACCAATTTTGAATGAGTTAGGGTTAGGTGTTCTGAGGGAGAGATCTGAAGCTGAGAGAGTCGAACCAGAAGTCGTGGCATGCTTGTCAGATGGAAACCTGGCTTCACTTGGCGTGAAAACTGGCTCACATTCTCAAATTTACCACAGGAGCTGAAGAGGAGCCTGTTTTGGAATTTGTTCTGCACCCAAGTTTAATCTTTGTAGAGGTTTCAGATGTATTTTTACCAACAGCTAACACCTGCGTCAATCGTTTGTGTCTACCACGGCCAACTATGGATGTCCCCTTACCCAAAGAAGAGGACTTATTTAACATGTATGATCTTGCTTTTTCGAATGCTTATTTTGGTAATGTATAATTCAAGGCAAAACTGAAGGAGATAATTGAACCCAGGAGTATCATAAGTCTGTTGAGTGTGATCATGTGGGTTTTTGTTGTTCTGTTGCTGCCAGTTGTTCAGTTAAGCCATGGTGTTATTCAGTTGACTATTGAGACTCAAGTCAGTGATTTGTGCATATATTGTTTGTCCTATCACTTAATGTTGTTGATCAGTTGTCTACAAACATCATTGACTATTGTTTTAAGTTGATAAACCAGCTTCTCAGTCTGCTTTGTAACACATTTAGCAGAATCGCAGTCAATATGTGACCAGTTTATAAATGTTGCTCAGTAAAGTGATTGATAATGTGACATCAGTCTTTGTCAACTACAGGCCAGTATTATAAATTCTATAATAACTATAACTAATAAAGATTTTTGTTGTTGTTGTGTGAGAGTTCTTTTCAGAACAACCATATAATAACAGACTCATAACCTCGGGCAATGACACGTGACAGACCTATGAGCTTGTTTTATACTCACTGTTTAGTTCTTGTTATCAGGTATAGAGAAAGGGGTGGGTGCTGGTCATTTTATTGGACTTTCATTGCAACTTTGAGAGTTATAATCAGTGCAGTCAAGAATATTGTCACAAAATGGTGGTCATTTAGTTGTTTTATGGGATACCCAATAAATACTGCTCCTTCTTCTAACCTGCTGTGATCTGCAAGGACAGTAACTTAGATACACCGTGCAACTTAGATACTTTTTCAATCCTCATATTATTTTTTGCATTCTGCACTTCTGGTTGCAGGATTTGAGTTTCTGAAAATAGTTGGGTTAGTCACTTAGATTAAGGTTGTTCAAGTAGACTTACAACAGACTAGCTTTACAGTTAAATGCAAGAATAAAAGTAAGTTGAAAAAAATCAGAAATAGAGACTGATGATTCTTATTTTATTATTTGATGACATAAAGTAGTTGCATTGCAGATTGCATAAAGTTTAACAGAAATGTCTGTATTAGAGGGTAATATGAAAGGACTACTTTAACAAATATTTTAATAAAAAGGTTGTTTTATGAGTTGTTTCTATACAAGCTGTTGTTTGTACTCACTGAAGTCACATGTGCTTGTGTTTGGTACAGTATTTGAATTTAAATAGCTTTACCACCCTTGAGTGAGCTTCAGTTGCTACTTTAAAAAGCTAAAAGCTACATACAAAAATTCAGGTGTTTTTGGGCAAACTAAAACATTAACCTAAAAAGTCACTTATGGTATTCGTACCACCTTTCAAAGGATTTTGCAGATCAGAATATCAACATAGAACATTCCAAGCGTAAATTCATCATGTCCACCCTGTTGATTATCCCTAATTGATTTATTTCATGAGTAGTTAACATTGATATTATATCTGGAGTAATTTTTTCCCTTTGGAACAGTTCGGTCATATGACCTAAACTGATTTTTTTAAGAATACGAGCCATAACATCCAACTTTCCCAAGGAGGCCGCCATTTTAGCGAAAATGCCCAGAACCCAGGCCTCCTTGTGTTGTTGGCCTCGCTTGAATTCAAACGACAACGAGGCTCCGTGAGTATAACGAAAAAAGCACCGCGTTTAACGAATTAACCACCGCACATAATGAAAAAAGCACCGCATATACCGGGAAAAGCACCGCAAGAAGAAAGCAATGCATGTAACGAATTAACCACCGCACATAATCAAATAAGCACCTCGTATAATGAAAAAATTACCACGTAGAATGCGATAAACACCGCATATAAATAAAAAACACCACTTATAATACAATAAGTACCGCATATAATGAAGAAACCACCGCGTAGAATGGAATAAGCACCACATATAATGGAAAAAGCACCGAATATAATGAAGAAGTCACCGCATATAATGATGTAACCACCGCATATAATGATGAAACCACCACATATAATGATATAACCACCGCATATAATGATGTAACCACCGCATATAATGAAAAAACCACCCTAAAGAATGTAAACAAGTATCATAAGGCAGTTATGGCGTTCCATATACCTTACTCCGTGAGTCCTTATGAATGTATGTTGCAACGGACACGAAGAATAAAACAAAACAAACGAAAACAACACCAATTTAAATAGCCTGCTGACGAATTATAATATTACTTACTCTTCACGTCCTTGGCAACTGCACACAATAGAAACAAAACAAGCTCACAAAAACTGAGAAGATCGAGTAAAACTAAAAAAGAACGATTGCATGTTATTTACTAAATTTTGACAGGGCATCGTGTTTTCTATCCAGGCGAGTGGTGATGATTAGATACAATCTGTTAATGATATACATTTGTTGATTATGAATATTTTTAAGCTGTCGTAAGCTCACTGACAGTGGCATCATAAATAATTTTATAATTTGGAAATTTTGGTCAGAAGTCAGTGCCTTCGCCTTTTTCAAGTGAACAAGATCTAGAGATAGTAAAATACAGTCCAAAGACCTGCATTAAACCAATACTTTTAATTATGGACTTGAGCAAGTGAAGACGAAATCCATATATTTCTGGTCCATTTCACTTATTTGGTTTTAACTACAGAGAAACAAAGGACTAGCGCATGCGCACACTGATCGAAAGAGCATGATGAGGTTAAGAGTCATAAGGCAGTATTTATTACCTTGAACAAAGCAATTGAAGATTAGGTCAAATTGTAACAACTTTTAACTTTACCTTAATTCCTTAAGAAAACGGCAAAATAAAAGACAAGAAAACGTCACACATGGAAAATTCTTAAAATACATGACACTGACGTGAGTGTTTACGTATGACCAGGTAAAAGCTGGGAAAACGAGTGCGGCCGTATCAGTTTTCGCGCCAAAACTTCATCATACCATGCTTAGATTTATGTATACAGTGCGTGTGAGTTTGCTTCGCTGCAGAAATTGTTCGAAACCTGTAACGAATTTTTATTCTTTGGCTTTTTCAATTAATAAAATTGAGAGTCCTTGAACTCATTTCTATATAGAGATTCGTTCTGTGAAGCAGTCAGCAAGCGAAAAATTCCGCGCTGGTGCGAGGATCTTTGTCGCGTAGCTCGAGTTATTTTGCTTTATACGAAATTAGTTTTGCTGTTGCTTTTCTTCGTTCCCCGATCTTTCGCGGATGAATATCTATCTGTCTGTTTTTTCCCCTGTTTATGGGGAAAATATTTTGGAACTACGTTTGCTTTTGTAGAAAGGATTATATAGCTCTACCTTTTTAAAAGACCTTTATTGATAACTGTAACAATTGAGAACCATGATTTATTTTCTACGTAAAATGAATTGATCCTCTAATAAATAAAACTATAAACATTGCATAACCAGAGCGAATTTTTAGCGAGAAAATCTACCGTGGGAGCGAACTTTCCTGCCTTTTTCATGGCTTATGACACCCTCGGGACACCCTCGGGACCAGGAGAAGTGTCCTCTTAATGTCGGTTTTATTGGCTTTGTTAATAGAGCAGTTTTCAATTGAGTGTGAAAAGTAATATTACACAGTTGCTTTGGTTTTGCATTGCTACGCTTTGTGATTGGATAAAAAAATCTCGCGCCACTTTCTTGACCAATCAGAAGTAAAACCAAAACCAATCGTGACTTGCTCGCACGCGTTTTCCCGCGCTTGGCGCCGCCGACATGTAATTGCTTCGAGCTCTGATTGGTTCATTGGACTGTTTACGACTGCTGTGATTGGTCAGAGTAATTACTTTGGTTTTGGTTTTACAACACCCAATTCAAAACTGCTCTAATTGTTAATTATTAATGAATTTATTATAATTATAATTATTAACTATAATTAATCCATAATAATTAATCAATTGATTATTGTGAATTATTACCTCCCGAATAGAAATGGCTGATTTCTTAAATACGGATGGCGCCAATTGTTTAGCAATTCTGTAAAATGTTTGATTCTAATTGTAACAGCAACCTGTACCAACCTTGAACTGTTTAAATTGTAGTTTATTGCAATAGCCTTTCGTTAGATAATTAGCAAACAAAACAAAATCACACATCACCTGTATTTTATAACATTATTTATATATTATTTATATTATCATTTAAAATAACAGCTCAAGCTTTGAATATTGTCATCACTTGTGGTTCGAGTACAATAAAATCTTGTCAATCTTTTTTGGTTATCACGGATAAATGTTATTAAGGACACTCAAACACTGTCCCGTCCCCTTCTAGAGATGCCCGTTTAATGGAGGTGATAATTACAATTGTTAATATAGCTGGAGTTTTTCTCAATACACGTTGATTGGTTGATTCATGGTCACATGACATATAACAAACAAACTGTCACATGACATCTAACAAACAAACTGTTTCCCGCCAGTTGTCCAATTGTCGGGCAACAATTTTGACGTCAGAGGGTAACATTGCACTATTGCCCCTAGTGCGCGTGATCAGACCGTCACAAAAGGTGGCACGATTATGATGCGATTGATGTTTACCTCGATTGCTCGGCGCGTTTTTCAAACTGTGCCGAGTTGTTTTTATGTGCGATGCTATATAACAAATCGCTTAATGATTGATCCCTTGGAAACGGTGAATTTTGTTTCCCGAGAATCTCGATGTTTCCCGAACCAGTAATTAAGTGTTTAATTTTATATAACGTTTTGCCGGGGCCAGGAGAAGTGTCCCCTTAATTTTAATGAAGGTGTCCCACTGTCGAGATTGCACTGTAATAAGAAGCTTCAAGATCTGGTACATGTGCAAATGCAGGAATAAACGATCCACAGCAGCAAATTTATAGAGAACGTTTAAGTTAGCTGTGAAAATACCTAATGACGGATATATCTGTACATGTATATATGTCAAATCATGAAACGAAAAACGAATAATATATTTTCTCCAACTGGACATATGTCGTCGAAGCACGTAAACTAGACTTACTACAAACTAATGATCTTTATTCTTTGTCGCCATGCTTTTCGTTTTTCAGATAGTCCCAAGCCTTCGTCTGGAGGTACGCATCGCAGTAACACGTCCCTTAACAAAGTCGAACCGGGGTTTGACAACGATTCTCTTGAACTTATCTCCAACCCTGGAAGCGGCAAAGTAACAAGGAAATTCATTCATCCAATTTCTCCTGAAGAAGAAGTTCAAGTATTTAAACCAGCACAAAGTGCCTTTCCCCAGTACTTTACGAACGCTACCTTTGAAGATATAAAGAGTTTGAATGCAATTGACAGTGAAGGTCTCTCTGTTCTTCATCGAGCTGTTCGTGCTAATAATATCCAGGCAGTCAGAACTTTGTTGGATAATGGCGCGGATATAAATTTAAAAGGAAAAGATGGATTCACGCCTCTTTTTGCTGCCGTGAGGTATGTTTTATGTTTTTACCATGCCATGACGGGAGGGGGGACAGAGGGAGGGGGAAGGGGGACAGAGGGAGGGGGACATGGTAACCCATAGACGTTTTAGTTGGAATGTGCTGGCCATTTGGCATAAACTAAGCTATGTTAGGTCTAAACGTTTTATTTTTATCATCTTATCTTGTTAATTAATATCCATTTTAAACCTGGCCTTTTTACTTATTTACTTCAGACCTACTTATATATCCGCGTAGACTTTCCACAGTAGTCCGAAACCTCCACCAGCGGCCAGCGGCCCATGTTATAACTGCCACTACTATAAACTATAACGGTCATGTCCTGATCTATTCATTCAATAAAATACCCTCATTAAAACACTGAATTGTGAATACATCAACTAAGTTGATAAAGTAAATTGACCTTCAAAACTGATTCAAAAGTTGATCACGCTGTTTCGAGCTTCAGCTCTTTAAACTATTCATTGTCACCGATTTAGTTAATTAGCTTAGCGGATACCAAATGTCAGCGTTTTTCTTCCCCACTGAGTACCGACGCAATCCCATACTTTGATTTAAAATAATCCTCACTCACCATTAATCTAACTGAACAGTCATTTAACGGACAACTCTATACAACGGTCAGTAAATTATGTAATAACTAGCCCAGTACATTTTTGGGCGCGCAAACATTCCTCTCCTTGCGTGCGGTCATGCACAAAAATCTGAATGCCTGGCAAATCGCTCGGCAGTGAGATAACCTTTCACAGCCCACTTACTGTATAGATAACCCACGGTGCTGATTTAGCTTAATGAAATAGAAGAAAAACACTCCTGCAACGATTACACAAGTGAGGCTTTAATGATGCATTATGCGTGCTTGCACAAGTAATTGCTTACATTTAGAGCAGTTTTCAATTGAGTGTCGTAAACCCAAAACCAAAGTAATTACTCTGACCAATCACAGCAGCCGTAAACAATAAGATGAACCAATCAGAGCTCGAAGCAATTACATGTCGGCAGCGCCAAGCGCGGGAAAATGCGTGCAAGCAAGTCACGATTGGTTTTGGTTTTACTTCTGATTGGTCGAGAAAGTGGCGCGAGATTTTTTAGCCAATTACAAAGCAAAAACCAAAGCAATTGTGTAATTACTTTTGGCACTCAATTGAAAACTGCTCTATTTAGAGCGGTTTTCATTAGTATAGTAAAACCAAAGCCAAAGTTATTACTCTGTCCAATCACAACAAACAGAGACATTCCAATGAACCAATCATAGCTAGTCGAAGAAAATACATGTAACGGCGTCAAACGCGGCAAAAAGCGTGCAAGTAAGTCGGGATTGGTTTTGGTTTTACTTCTGATTAGCCGAGAAAGTAGTGCGAGGGTTTTTGGCTAATCGCAAAGCGTAGCAATGTAAAACCAAAGCAATTGCAAAATCACTTTCGACACTCAATTGAAAACTGCTCTATACATTTCTTTATTACTTAAGGTTCGAGAGAGTTGAGATTGTCAAACTTTTGTTTGAAAGAGGAGCCGATCCACTAATACCAAACGATAACGGAATGACACCACTGCATTCAGCCGCACGGAGAGGCCTCACAGAGATGTGCAGCTTTCTGCTCAAAGACTCAAGGGTAAAGAACAAGTTATTAAACCAAGGAAGATTCATGGTGTTCCTTTTGGCCTGTGCGAGTGGAAGTCGGGAAGTCTGCGAGATATTTTTGAGAAATGGAGCTGACATCACTTCCAAGTTTTTAGGCGGACAAAATGGTCTTCATTTTGCATCTTATTTAGGGCATGAAGAAGTTTGCGAACTCCTTATCGAAACAGGTACTCTTTTCCCTTGTAAAAAGAGCTTTTGTGGCATGCGTTTTCAATTACGGATATTGCTATGTTACAATATTTTGATAAGTTGTAACTTATTGAACGGAACTGAGCCCGTCTCTATTTTCGTTCAACAATGTTCAACATGCAACGTTCAACATGTTAAATGGCCTATTTCAACTCAATATGGCATGAACCACATTCATGGCCAGAAATCTCGGACATCGAATTTCGTGCGACTTACATTCAGGCTGTCACGCAATGGTCTCAACCGCTGATTTTCAACGTGATTTCCGGTCTCGTCGTTTTAGGATAGATCGAGTGGTCAAATACATAGTTGTTTATTATCAAATAAAAGCCGCGTCAAATACCCATGAAATAAGCTTTCGAACCGGCCGATGTTTTGGAAGAAATTTGAATGATTTTCGGCCGAGATATTGCAGAGCGAAGGACTTGGATTTTATCCGTGAATGATTTCTTGTATTTTATCATGTTTTGGACCCCAAGAAAACGCAACAGCGACAGATTCCCGAGAGGCATCCTGTGGTGTGTCTTAAAGTTTGGCTTCGATAGATTGAAAATCGCAGTGAACAATTTGAGATTGCGGCGAGGCTCGAGCCACGAGGTATCGATCAACAGTTGGATACGCTGTTCTCAGCGAAACCGAAAAACGCATCGGTTATAACTTGGAAACCTGCACTTTTATGCGAATCTTTTAGGTTTTCTCAATTGCTAACAGGTTCTCAGTGAACAATTTGGAGTTTCCATTGGTATAACGAGGTAGGCTTGATTTTATATCTTTTCTCCCAATAAACACGTGCACTATACGCATCGAGGCAATTATGTGACACAATGTCACAAAAAAAGTCTTTATCAAATGCGCCTGTGTGTCTAAAATTTCTGGCCATGTGATGAACAGCCGTTGCAACATCTGCTGATTTATAGTAGTGTCTAGTTTTCAATCGTTACTTGTTTATTAGCCTAATGTATATAGATAGGCTGAGCCTAACTGCGTAGCTCTCAGAACAGAAAGCTGATGATAAGCTTAACGAAGGTGAAAGGTCGGAAGCACAAGAATTAAGATTGACGACCGGCCTTAATTTTTCAAAATCCAAGTCTTGTTTTGTTTACATAAAATCGCTTTTCAACCTATGTAATGAATGAACAAACACATAAAAGTGGACAAAAAAGTCTTCTTTTGAAACATTTTATTCAAATATCTATTAGTTTATGTTTAAAAGCAAAACGCGTACCATTTATAACGCATCGAGGCCGAGCTGTCCTCGATGAAATTCAAGATAACAACACGACTGAATTTGAGCACGTTTTATAAACATGTCTCCAAAACTAACGAGAAGACAAAGAAAAAGTCAATCAACAATTGATATCAACATAAATTCCCATTGAAAACTGATTTCTTTTACCTTTAAGTGACTCGGCTGCATGGAAATTCGTTAAAACTCCGCTTCTTCGGTTCTGAAATATTGCCCCGCATTGACAAAAACGTATGAAGTTCCTCGAAGCAAGATTTTATCCTTGAAAGCTCTTTTTTTTTCACTACAGCGTCTTCTGAGTATCCCTTAATTAGTATCCCTGTCTTGAGTAGCAAACCGCGAAAAACTGCAGGAAAAACGACTTTACACAACACAACAAGAGAGAGTTTTCACTGTAGCTAAAGTGACATCAGCCGTGTAGCCGCGCGAAAAACAAAGCCTCGGATTTAAAATTGCTAAGATCCCGGATGTTGCGTGACGTCATACGCGCATATTTTGCGACGTCATACTTGCCCGCGAGCTAGTCCTGCGCGACGCACACACCGGACCGACGCGCCCGCGAAACATTCCGCTAGCCATGACCATGGAAAATCACGGGCATAGGTTCTATGAGTATGGAGCTACTCGAGCGGGCCTTCGGCCCGCGAGAGCTCCGATATCATGTGTCACATTTTATCTTAGCCCTTTTAAATATTGTAACCGTTTGTTTCCATCTTCACTTAGCTTTGTTAGCCTCTGATGAAGGTTAGTTTTGTCTGACCGAAATATTGGGCAATATTGAAAGAAACCGAACAAATCCAGCTGTCTGATCAGCCTTGCACTAGTTTTTATATTATGGGTTATGACGATGGGTTATATTATGAGTTATCATCACTTGGTGTTCAGCGAGTCTTCCCGAACTTGGCATCACTTTAAATAATCTTCAATATTATCATTATAATCAATTCACTTGCACAAAAACCGTAGATAAGTGACAGTAATGCCATCATAATCGAAGCCAGAAGTTGTAAAATGGTCTTGCAGTTAAATATTAGCATTGTTAGCCAGAGATCGTTCTTATCTCGTTCTAATAAGAACCCTAGTTAATAATTTGTTTTCTTTATAAAACAGCTTCCAAAAGGTTGCCTACCCTTCATGAATTTCTGAATGAAAAAGACTCAGAAGGGTTTACGCCTCTTCACTACGCCTGCAGCGGAGGCCATGAGAGAGTGGGGGACTTGTTATTACGCCACGGCGCGGATCATGAAGCTGTCAACTTGGTGGCATCTGAGTCTCCACTTCATTTAGCAGCTAAACAGGGTCACCTGTCTGTGGTTGAGCTTCTTATACTCTATGGTGCAGTCACTGACAGCAGGGATGGAAAGCTGAGAACACCATTACACAGGTAAAGTAGGATCAGAAATTACTGTTGCTGTTATCAAATAATCATAATACAGTAAAAAAGAATTCCTTAAAAGTTTTGATAAGTACCGACGATTTGGGAAATATCCACTGCCTTTTTTTCAGCAGTCCGCTTCACATCTTCTTGTCTATCTCATTTCCAGTGCTGCATCGTTCAATCACTGCCGAATAGTAGAGATTCTGCTAGAATCTGGGGCTGACCCGGACGCTAAGGATGTGTTGGAGATGACACCTCTTCTTTTGGCGGTGACGCATGGAGCAGTCCAAACTGTCAAGCTGTTGGTTGACCACGGAGCTGATCTAACAGCAACAGATTCTTCACTAAACAGTGCTCTTCATTTGGCTATATTGTATAGAAAGTCTGAAATGGTGAAAGCATTGCTAGAAATGGACAACGATGGAGTTCTAGTCCAAATGAAGGACAAAGATTTGAAGACCGTGCTTCACCTGGCATGTGGATTGGAGACTTGTGAGGTATTTGACAGTTATTCGCCGAAGGCGACATTAATATTGGTGAATATTAATCTTGGAAAATATTCACCAATATTCACTAAATTGAATGGTTTACTGCGAGGGCCTTGAAACAATTAGAGGATTAAGTAAGAATCGTATGCGCGCATTTTCCATTTGAAAATTACTTATTTTACTATCTTCTTGTTAAGTAAACACTTTTGCGTATTACATAATTAAACTGACATCTATTTCTCAATTTCTATTTAAGGTTTTGCAAATTCTTTTGCAAAACAGAGTTTGTGTAAAAGGAAAGGATATAAAGGACAGGATTCCTCTTCACATTGCGGCCGAAACTGGTTCGCTAGATTGTGTTATGTTACTCTCCAAATTCCCAAACTTTGGATCCGTTTTGAGTATGAGGGTGGAAAATGGAATGACTGCTCTTCATTTGGCTGCCAGCAATAAACACACGTAAGTAATGACAAGAATAGTCTATTCCGCACTATGATTTGCATGGTTTATTGCATAATGCTGCATTGTGCATTCCATTATGTTGGTCTGGAGGCACGGTGGTTTCTAGATCTGCTATCATTTGTTTCTTAAATCGAGATATTTTACCCCACATTGAATCCCCCTCCCTATCGGAGTATGTACCATCGAACCTGGAGATTGACAGGAGTATAGCTAAATATACCACTTCTTATACTTGGACCTTACTCTGCCATGATTATTATATGCATGCAAGGGTCCGGCCCATCGGTTTTTTGTATAATCATGCAGGATATTATTTATGGGGTGGACTTATCGTTTTAAAATGTTTTATTCCAGAAAGATCTGTGAGCTCTTGATTTCAAAAGGCGCTGACGTCAGAGCTAAAGGCAGAGATAATTGCACGGCTCTTCATTTGGCTGTCAAGGCGGGATCATTAAAAACAGTCCAGGTTTTAACGGATTGCCTTTTGCTGAGTACATTGGAAGAGAGAGACCTGGATCAAAACACTCCACTTCACATCGCCTGCAGGCACAATCGTCCGGATGTGCTACAGT